>PVIU01005651.1:0-40349 GCA_004026605.1 Ondatra zibethicus | reverse complement strand
ATAAGACATCCATGCCATATGACACACTAATGCACTCAGAACACTATTGCTGCCTCAGTGAGCTGGCCTTCTTCTACAATGGATGCTCACTACAGTCAAACGACTGTAACCAGCTTTTTCAGTGGCCATGAGAAAAGATTCCATGAATGTGTAGTTGAATGTCTCCTTGGGGCTTTAGGTATAAAAAGCAATATTCTAGACCCAATTTGCTAAAGACTCTTGGACCTTTTGATAAGATTGGTATGCCTTAAACTTTGACTTCCCAGGAATGAGGAAGCTGTAAATACAGCAGCCACATAATTTTTACCTTTTGAATAACTCCAGGAAGTTGTCATACATGCTCCATGGATGTGCTACGAAATTGTCTCCCACAATCCATAAACACTCTGTGAAGCTGTCTCACACATTCTGTAAAGACTCCGTGTAGTTATTAACACTCTGTGTGAACACTCCAAGGCTGTCTCGCATGCTGCATGGGTCCTCTGTGAAATTACATTGCAAGTTCATGACTCTGTGGACTTGATTTACTTACAAGACGACGCTGATCTTCTTCCTTGACCCTTGAATCTGTGAGTAGCCACTAGCTTGAGAATAATTTTCATGGGCTCCATCACTCCTGAGTTTACAGAACCTGAGCCTTTCTTATTTATTTTCTTAGCGGCAGTAGGAGAAAGGCAGATTCTAGCATTGGTCCAAGGGGCTCATCAGGGCATCTGGGTAGAGGTGGTCATCCTGCCTGTACTCACAGAGGTGTTCACAGAGGACCACAGGGCAGATCCTCGCTCTCTGGAATCCATCAGACATGACCCATGAGAATATCAAGAGAAATGTAGGTTCGGAAGCCAGAAAGCTTTCCTTTGTTCTTCTCTTCCTTTTGATGTATAATGCACAAGTTTGAAGCCATGTTTAGGTTATCTGGATACTGTAGGAAGCAGAAGTATGTTATTTTCTCTCTCTAGCTTTTTCTTGTGAAAATTTTTATTTACTCAGAAAAGTTGAGAGAATGGGGGATGTCTTACAAAAGTCTGGACTGATTCTCTTAAGTTTGACAGTTTTTAATATTTTGCTCGATTTCCTTCATAAATTTGCTATCTGTCTATATGTATTATGCTTATATATGTTATTATTATATGTATAGTGATTGCAGAGTAGATTAAAGGCAGTTTTTTAAAGCATAATATAAGTTCTTCAGCATATAAAACAAAAAAGAACACATATTACAAAGCACAAGAAGTATGCTTAGAAAGTAAACACAAATTATAAAATATCATCTAACCTATTTATATTAAAAATAACTTCCCTGTGGTCCAAAGTACTTGCCAGTTGCCAACTCAACTGTTGGACTTCCAGCTTACTCAACTATAAGAAATAATCTTTTGATCTTTATAAAGTACTGAGTCTCAGAAATATTGTTGCAACAGCAGAAACCATACAAGGTCACACAGTACAAAGAAGTGACATGCAAGAGCATACCCATCCTGGGAAGCACTCACGGTGACATTCTGAAGAAGTGCTAGATTTCAACTGTACTAAGGGAGGAGGCATTTGAGGACCTAAGGAACAGTACCATCCTGGAGTGGCTGCTGAACCTTAGCTGTGTATATCTATAAAAGAATGGACCACCGGAGTTGTGAAAGTGTCAGGAAATGGGATAGAAGACAGAGGTGACAGAATGCAGAAGTCTGGAAGCCAGGCAGAGTTTTAGAATTTACTTCTGACACAGGAAGCCACTGAGGGGAAGCCACTGCACATCCTCAGTGATCAGGTAAACTTCTGTGGACTACCTATCCGTGTATCAATTTTCCTCAGCCCCTTATTTTTCTCATTTCCATGAGCAAGTTATCATAAATCCTTTGGGGGAATCAAACACACCTGTATTATGTTTATATATCATTGTCTCTATACCTCTGTCAACTTATGTGGTAAAAATTTTAAAGTCATATTACTTGTTTTATAATAATTTTGCTGTTTAATGAGGCATTGCATTAGTTCAAACAGGTAAGAATGGCATTCAGGCTTGGGGACTTTGGCTCTATAAGGAAAGGCTGAATCCTAGTAGGAAGGGTGATATCTGAATTTATCTAACCATACAAAACAATGGCAGTCCCAGTATCTGTATGACGAAGCAGCATGATGTCGCTGTCTCCAGTCACAGTGTTGATCCATAAACATTTCCAGCTTGACCCTTAGACTTTCCTTGCTTTCCCTACAGTTTCCACAAACAGACTCACTGGCTCAGCTGCTCACAACAAGCTCAGGCAGCCCATGGAAAGTGGGTCAAGTAGATGCTTCCACCAGCTAAGAAACATGAACCCCAAAGATAACACTCATGTGCTCCTGCCGGTGATGGACAGGAAAGAGATGGTGGGGGAGGGGTGCCAACACTGCATGACAACAGGCTGTTTGCTGAATGATTTCACAGGTTAAATCATTGCAAAACACCAAGCAGCCCTTTCCAATGGGGTTACTCATGGCTACAAAGAGTCTCACAATCTTGGACCTTGGACCTCTTGCATGCCAATCAAGCATTTCATTTTTGAACTCAATATTACCACCTTTTTGTTTACTTTCTGCATTGACACAGGGTCTTTCAAAGTTGTCCATATTGGTGTTGAATTCACTCCAACTCAGATAGGCCTTGGACTTCCAACCTTCCTGCCTGAGTCTCCTGAGTAACTGGGATTATTGGCTTGAACTACCAGGTCTGGCTAGTTTCATACGATCTTGAGTTTTCTTTGGATTGTAGGAATCTCAGTGCTCAAATGTGGGCATTTATATGTAAAATTTCACAATGGACAAAGCCAGATAATACAGCCAGACCTCCATATCCATGTATTCAACTAACCAAAGAGGAAAAGAAAGAGGTGTTTATTCTAAATATTTACAGACTTTTTTGTAATTTAGTATATATAATTATTTAAACAACCTTATATTGTATCATCTAGACATAATTTAACTAATATGGAAGGATTGCATATTTCTGTGCTCGTGCTGTGTCATTTGGTTGAAGGGGTCTGAGCATCGTTGAGGACGTCTTAGCTTTCTTTCTGTTGCTGTGATAAACACAATGCCCAAAGGCAACTTGGGGAGGAGCTGATGAGCTGATATCAGCTTACAGGTGTGATCTACCATAAAAAGAAGCCAGAGCAGGAACTGAAGTTGAGGCATGGAAGAATGTTGTTTACTGATTTGTTCCTCACGGCTTGCCCAGCCTGCCTTCCTTACCCAATCCAGTCCAGGGGTGGTACCACACACAGTGGGCTGGGCCCTTGCCCATCAACCCTTAATCAAGAAAAAGACTCACAGACTTGCCCACAGGCCAAACACAATTGATGCTCCCTCTCCCCAGATGACTCTAGCTTGTATCAAGTTGACAAAACACAAAACTAAAAGACTAATCAGCATGGGGCATGGGAAGGACTCCTAATAAAACACATTTTCTCGGAGTACAGTGGGGATCTGTAGTGGTAGAAGAAAGGCAAACCACTGCCTCATACTAATGCCTCCAATTCAGATTGCAATCATGGGAACTTTGCATCTTTGATTTTATATTTACTTTTCACAGAAAATTTTGATTTTTCTTAACCGCATTTTTTTAAAAAAAAAAAAATAACGTCTTACTATGTAGCTCTGGCTGGCCTGGAACTTACTATCAGGCTGGCTTGGAACTCACAGATATCCTCCTGCTTCTGTCTCCTGAATGTTGTAATCAAAGATGTGCACCACCACATCTGGTCAACCATAATTTTGTTTTTGCTTTATTGTGCTATACATAAATAAAAGTCTCAAAATAAAAGCAATCTATTAAAGTTATGCTAACATCCCTAAGGCAGCCAAAAACAAAATCTGTTACCTAGGCCACACGTAGCTCCTTCCGTCCTCAGGAAAGGGGCAGACAGTGTGCGGGTTGGTGTGAGTGGCAGCTATGAGACAGTCAAGAAAGGCCTGGGATTGCCTCATCTTGTGAGTGGTGAGGCTGAGATGGAACAGCAAATATGGATTCGAAGAGAGAATCCTGGAGAAGTCACGCTCCAGACTGAGGTCACCTGTAGCCCATCCTCACTTTGTGGCTCTCATGGTTTGGATCTTAAGTGTCCCCCAAGTCCCATATACTAAATGTTTGGCCACCAGGTTGTGGCAATACTAGGAAGTGGTAGAACTTTTAAGGGGTGGAACCCGGTGTGTATGTGGGGGGGGGGGTTTAGGTCATTGGGGTCAAGCTCCTGACTGGGTCCTGGGATCCTCAACCCCTTCTTCTCCCTTTGGCCTGTTGGCTGCCAAAGTGAGCAGATCTTTGCCTTGTGCTCCTACCTTGATATGTGGCCTCTCCAAAGGCCCAAAGCAACAGGACTAAGTGACCATGGACTGAAATCACGAGTCAAAAACCCACTCTCCCCCTTTAAGTTGCCTTGTCCTGAGGTTTTTGGTCACAATGCTGGAAAGTTGAGTAAAGTGAGCAGCAGAAACAGACGGTGACCACACTGTGAGTTCACCATCTGCAAAAGGGCAAAAAAAGAAAAGAAAATGTGATCATTGAGAGCAAAGAATTTGCTCAAATGAGCTTTGAAATTACTTTGCAATTATAGCAGCGATGCCCTGGCTTTGTGTTAAATTTAGAAGATGCTACCATTGCATAAAGGAAAACCTCAGGCTCCTAAGACTCCACTCTTGAGGTACAATAACCAAGAACATTGTACTTTTTCAAGGTGGTTCAATACATAGGGCTAGCATCTCCAGTAAAACTCAGGGCTGATGATGGATTGCATAATGTTTCCCAATGTCCCATTACAGGAAGGGGAAGAATGGCAGTTTCCAGGCCAAGAACAGATTGTCTGTCTGTCTCATCCAGTTCTTCAAGCCATTGGCTCACTCATTCAGCAGGTAGTCAGTGAGCATTTACCAGGTGCCTGGCCCTGTACACCGGTAATACAAGCATGAAAGACATGGTTGAAGCAAGCCCTTGCCCTGTAAAGATTCCATTTTAGCCAGATAAATCTGATGGCCACTTCATATGAACATGAACATGCAGACACTGTGAAATTAGACCATGGCATCTCCTGGCACCTTCCCGACTAAGTGTGGCTGTGCCATGCCCAGCTATGCTACTAACACAGAGAAGCTTCTAGATGACCAATAAACTCTAGGTCCTCATCAGTAATACAGAAGCTTAAACTCCATGTAGACATACTACATTGCAATTTGCTTTGTACTGAAGTCCTGGGAAATTGACAGGCCCACTGGGTTTGAGAAGCGCTGGTGGGAAGACCGAGTAGGAATCTGTAGTTTAGGCATCGCAGGGAAGCCATTCCACAGTGAAAGCCTGCTGGTTCTACACAGCCCAGGCCGTGAAGATACTTGGTGTTTCAGGACAACGAAGGAAGGCCAATGTTCTGGCTGATGAGGATTAGGTCGTCAGAGGTCCTTGGTTTGGGGCTCGGTGTCTGCTCTGGAGGCCCCTGCCCCCAGCTTCCTCCTCTGTCATGGTGTAATGACCTTCTTCTTGTGCCCTTAGTCTGCTGAGACCCATACCTGTCAGTGCGCTTGAAACCTGTCCACAACGCTGAGGTCCCATTGCTGCTGCTTTGAGGAGAAACAGATGAGCCACTTGCTGCAGGATGCCCAACTGCACATCATCCTGCTGGCAGAGCAGCTGGTAAGGTCAAGACCTCCTAACTCCCCATGGGAGGGATGAAATCAGGCTGCCTTCTGCTCCAACCTTGAATATTGGGAAGATGTGGCAGAGAGAAAGTGGGTGGGGGACAAATAGGGGGTTATGGGGATGCTTACAAAGGATGATACTACAGGATCCCAGGTGTCCTCAGGACGTATCCTCTGACTCATTCTCACTCTCTGCTCTGGGCTGGGCACTAAGGCTTATCAGGTACTATTTGTGATGTCTCACTCAGGTTTGGCTGGGGGAAAGTCTACCAAACTTTGTGTTTTCTTTCTCTTAACTTTGAAAGCTAAAGAAGAAAGGGAAAGTGTGAATGAAAAAAGATATAAAAGCAAAACAATCACGGAAGAAATCAACTGACTATCCAAGCACCCCTCCCAAAACACAGGATTCGAATTTCATGCAGGCTTGTGTACAAGCCTGCTATTTACTCCTATGGATCAGATTGAAGTATCTGGTTCCCCAAGCTCTTAACTGTGAGCAAAATTCTGCCTTGGATACAACTTGGTAATTGTAAACTTGACTTGGATGTGGAGCAAGTGACCCAGAGAGCTCCTGTTTGCTCTCCGTTTCACATTCTATTATGTAGCTCCCAGCACTGAATCAGCCAATCAGCCTGACTTATAACCTGAAACCACTCCGTGTCCTGTGTATCTGTTACTGACATTTATGGAACTCAGGTCCTCAAAGGTGTTCACACTTAGCGCCATGTACCTTGCTGCTGCCCTTAATATCGTGGAAGAGTTTTGAAATCTGACTTTAAATTCTTAACTGAATTTGAGATGCTTTTCAAAACATTCCAGATTTTGGTGTATTTTGGATTTCGGATTAGGGAAGTTCAGCCTGTTAATGTCTATGTACATACCTGGGAACCTGAAAGTCTCCCAAATCAGAAACACCTTTGGTTCCAAGCACTGTGCTAGTGCAGGTAACCACAGCCCCTATGAACTGATGTGTGCAACAGCCATGTAATGCGCAGAAGTTAGCATTCCATGGCTCCTCCCCACCCACCAACTTATCTTTCGGCTGCCTTTTCTGTGATATTTTCTGAGCTTTAGATGTGGGGGTGGGAGTTGATATAGACAACTCATCCACAGCCCAACACTCACAATCACATATCCTGGCACTTAGACGAGTTGGGGGTTTCTGCATTAACCGTTACCCATTGCGAAAAGAAGTTTTTCTAACCAAAGTTGAGAGCAACACGGATCTATAGGTGTGGGGGTGTATTATTTAGGAAGCAGTTTGACAATATGATGCTTAAGTGATACAGTTATCATTTTTCCTAGGGCCTGTGATCTGCCCAGTAGTGGGCTTTTGACCATGTGTCTAGACCAGTCATGAAATTCCTACAGTGGAGCAGGCCTCATATATGCCCATACCCATGAAACCACTATTTTATTAGTGGGCGCATCTTGCCAGGCAAGTTGGTATTGCAGCATTGAGAGTTGGAGTTGGTTCATTTTTGCAGCCATATAGTAGGTCCCTGTACTTACATACCAGAGGTTTATTCGTTCCCCTTTAGATGGGCATCTACCTTATCATTTCTCCCTTTAGCAAACAAGGCAACCACAGTTGCTTGGTATGTGTCTCTTAGCGCATAGAGGCATTTTTTCTAGAATTGGGAAAATGCTCCCTGGAGGGAGATGTTAGGTTATATTCTACAAACATTTTTGGTTTTAGCAAGTCCTGCTAGCCTGCCTTCCAAAGGGCTTGCTTCAGTGGAAAGCTCCTTGTTAGTCTCTGAGAGTCCCTGCTTCCTTTAGAAGCAAACACACTTGTTCTTGTCAAATTTATCCATTTTAAAGGTTATAAATACTTGTCCCAAATGTTTTCATGGAATGCGTATATGCAAAATATATTCTACTAAAATTTGAAATAAGAAAAAGTTGACTCAAAGACCATTTGGAAATGGCACATGTACCCAATCTCCCAGAGAGTAAGGGGGCAGAGAGGAAGGGAGAAGCGTCAGTACCGTGAGTCAGCCTGGGCTACAAAGTGAGACTTTATCTCAAAAAGAATTGACATGAAGGAACTTGGTGTTTATTCTTTTTTTCTGAGGCACACACACACATTTGTGCGGTGAAATATAATACAGGGCGAAAATAATTCAGGCTTCTGGCCAGCTTCAGATCTTCCTGCACCTGCCTGGAATACTTGAATTATATATGTGAGCCACAATTCAAACCCATACAATCTTTTTATTTTTCTCTTTTAAGTATTAAAATGAAGGGACAGCCAGGATTGCACAGAGAAACCTTGACAGAAATGGTTAATGTTCTACAGAACATAAAAGATAATGTGTTCTAACCAGTGGCTTCCCGACAGTGACTGTTAATGCTCTGCCGGCTAGTTTTCTTACCTCCAGATCTCTTTAAGGAAGTCCTGCTAATATGAAAACACTTTCTTCAGTGCTCAGGAATGCCAGGCTCAAAGTGCAGGCCAGTCTCACCAAGCTAGGTCTCTTGGGCAGTCAGGAACTGAAGACCTGATTGTTCCCAGCACACCCTCCCCTAAAGACGGGGTGCCTGGAGGTCCTGGGGATGATGCTGAGGGAGTGGACAGCTTCAGAAGGGACCAGTTGGGGGTAGCATAGGAATGCCTTAGCAGGACTTTTTGGCTAGTAGGAAAATACTAAGACGTTAATAAGAGGACAGAGGCACTCCTCTGCCCAGCAGGTTTCTGCAGTGAAATCTGCCATGGAAATAACCCCCCCCCCCGGGAGGGGGCCAGGGGCAACCGACATCAGGGTCAAATGAAGCCCAGAAAGACCTGTTGCCAGCTTCCAATGTCTCTGCTCCACATTGGACTTTGGAGACTTTCTAGAACAGTGTAAAGTTTAGTCTCTCACCCCCGCTATGGGCAGAAGAGCGTTTCTGGAACCCACTTACAAATCTTAATGCTAGACACTATCTATTGACAACAGCTTAAGAAATGCATGGTGCATGCGTTTTCAGCCGGCAGTCCTACCAGCTGGACTTCCTAAGCTCCTCCCGAGTCATTCTCTCCCGGGAGACCCTGTTCCTTACAATCCTGTCCCACATGCCCTTTTGGCGGACAACCCTTGGGGTGGCTGGTAGACCTCCTGGGGGCTTCTCCTCTGAGACCTACACGGTCTCGCTTTCTGGTTGAGCTGTCGCGCCGCGTCCCGGGCCTCCGCCAGGCTTAGGCACGACCGGAATGCGCTGCAGGACTCGGGGCGGAGACGCCGGTAACCGAGGGGACACGGGGCGGGCCTGCTGGAGTCCCGGTCCAGGCCACGCACAGGCCGGGCGGATCGAGGACGGAGGGGGACCAGCACCAGGCTCACTGTCCCGGTTGCCGCGCTGTATGGTCCCGCGTCCCTGCCCCGTCCGGCGCCGCCCGGGAACTCCAGACTCCAGCGACTTGCCTATCCCACCCCTGCGCCGGCCGGGCAGAGTGCTCAACTCCGGGCTGGAGAATCCCGAGGATCGGTAGTAGTAGGAAAGTAGGAAGTCTCCCTGGCAGCGCCGGACAAGCCTCGCGTAGGAGCCAGCAGACTGGGGAGGCAGCGCCGCGCGTGGAGCGCTCGGCCAAGACAGCCCTCGGCGGGGCCCGCGGCGGGTCAGCGGGAGGCGGGAGGGAGGCGCTGCAGCCCGGACTCGACGTAGACGCCCGCGCCTCCCGCGATGGGAAGTGCCTTATAAAGCCGCGGCTCAGGCGGCGGGACAGACTCCTGGCGGCGCCGCCCTGAGCACGGACCGCACGCAGCCGCCCCAGAGAGTGCACGGAGCCGGGGCGTATCTGCGGGGCACCAACCTCGCCCCACGGGGACTCTTAACCGCCCTAGTGGGGCTCTGCCGCGTCCTAAGAAGGACTCCCGGATCGCCACTGCCCGGAACCACTCTGCCCAGGCGGACCCCGGGTGGGGGCCGAGGGCGCCCCCGGCGGCAGGGGTATGCGCGGTCCGCGGCATGGCCTCGGCGGTGTTTGAGGGCACGTCGCTCGTGAACATGTTCGTGCGCGGCTGCTGGGTGAACGGAATACGCCGGCTCATCGTCAGCCGGCGCGGCGACGAGGAGGAGTTCTTCGAGATCCGCACCGAGTGGTCGGACCGCAGCGTGCTCTACCTGCACCGCAGCTTCGCAGACCTGGGTCGCCTGTGCAAGCGCCTCCGCGACGCCTTCCCCGAGGACCGGCCTGAGCTGGCGCGCGCGCCGCTGCGGCAAGGTGCGGGGCTGCTGGACTGGGGGCTGCGGGTCATCGGGGCTACGGGGCGTCTGGGGCTGCGGGCTGTAGGAGTGGCGCTGGGGGAGGAATCGAGAGAAGAGATCCTGTCAAAGTGCAATGAAGTCAGAGAGGGAAGAGTTACTTAAACTGAGACTGTTTCTTCCCTCTACTGGTCGGCACTTGACATCTAGACCCCGGGTTCCCCGAAGAAGGGCACCCAGCTGTGGTTCAGGAAGGACTGGGAACCGGCGTGGAGCCTGGGGCACACACTCGTGGAGGATAAATGAGATGGGTGGAAAAGGGGACAAGGTCACCAGGACTGTCACCCGACTGTCCCAAAAAATGAGTCTGAAGAAGGCAGAGCTTCAGAGGAGACACCCGGGACTGACAGCTACTGGGTTCCAACCGCCTTCCCCGCTATGGAGAACCAGTGGCGGCTCTAGTGGGTTTGCTGAAGAGAGTAGAGACAGTTATAGAGTGTCGGAATTGGGTGATTGCATCGAGTATGATCGCTGCTGGGGTCCTGCCTGGGAGAGCCCGGGTCCCTATTCTGCCCCAGGACAGTTGAAACTGAGCGTGAAGTGCCACGCAGCAATTTTTTCCACCTCTCCTAGGAGGGGACCGCCCCGCCTGCATCTGTCGGGCCAACCCAGGGTCCCCACCCCTGAGCTGGGTCCGCATTCGGATTTGATTAGCCACGGCCGGCCGCCTCCTCCCCTGCCTTGTGATGGTCCTGGTTGGCTGTGACTCTTGTTTTCTCAAACAGCTGTGGCTTCCCCTTTCCTACTGCCAGCAAAGGGACTGGAAGAGGGTTGGAAACCGGAGAGAGGCCTTGGTTGAGACAGGGAAGAATGAGGTGTGGGGCATTTAGCTGCGGACAGGAGAGATGGATAGTTTCTGAGTAGACTTCCCGCCAGTGTGTGGCCTCCCGGGGCTCTGAGATCCATGAACCTTTTTTTTTTCAGAGTCCTCCAAGCAAGCAGCAATTCTGGGGCAGCTTGGAGCGAAGTTATTCAAGGTTAGCCAGTACACACCTCCTTGGCCGCCTGTCTGGCTAAGGTCTGAGATAACCTCCGTTCCCCCTGGTGATGTGCCCCACCCGTGTGTGGATTATGTGGATAATTAGCTCCATTCTCATGACACATCCCCTGGCAGACACATCATTTGGACAGATTGCCAAAGCTGGCTTGTGTGGAGGCCACGACTGGCAAGCCCGCCATCCCAGCCCCTCCCAGGGGCTGAGCACCATTTCAAGACTGGGCCTGTTTTTATTGTTTTAAATTTGCTGTTTGTTAAATTTTCAATGAATGTCTGATCAGGAAAGCATAACAAAGGGTCGGTGGTTTCCTCAGTGGCTTCTTCTGGAACAAGGCAGGCCATAAATAGTTGAACTTCCAGGCTGTCCTCTGACCAGGTCTCAGAACTCCCATCACCCCAGGCAAACTGGAACCAGGTCTACGTCTGTGAGAGTACCTATCGCTGGTGGGCTTTTGTGAGGAGTGAAAAGCCCGGTAGTGTCTGATGACAGTAAGTCTGCAAATGCCACTCCTTTACTGTCAGCGCCAGCCTCTTCTGGCCAGGGTGGCTGGAACAGAGGGTGTGGAAAGGGGTGTGACAGCAGTGTGGAGTCACAGGTGGAAAGGCCTTCCCTGGGGCGGTCAGGAGGGAGGAAACCACGCTGCTTGTTCACCTGGCCTCTTTTGCAATTATACAAACTCCTGGAATCATGTCACAAGTGCTTCACTGTCCCCATGCAGTCTCCAAAGAGTAAAACGAGGCCTATGGGAGCTGCCTTCAAGTATGTAAAGGGTAGGAGAGCACAGAAGTGGGGGTTAGATGGGGTGATGGAGTGGCAGGGGCAGCTGGGGTGAGTCCCGGTGGCTGGAGGGAAGGGAGTCTCTGACAGCCTGCTATGTGACTATTAGAACTGTCTGCCACTGGTGGCCATTCCTATCTGACGGAAACCTCTTACAAGTGTCCAGCTAGTAGCCCCTAGATGGAATGAAGATGAATCCCGGAACAGTAGAGGGGTGACCAGGAATCATGTTCCATTCTGATTCTCCTTTCTCTGCATGGCTAGGACCACCCCAGTTCTGTTTCACAAAGCCAGGAAGGCCCCTCTTCTTTCTTTGATCCCTTCCAGTTCAGGGAAGTCGTGTACCAAGTACAACATCTCATCTTAAGACAAAAGAGTCTACCTCATTTCCATGCAAATTTCTTATTTGCATTAGCAAAATCATCTGGATTTTCAAGCTTCAAACAGGAAAGGTATGCAGCTGGCATTTGAATTCCAGTTGGTCAGATTCTCAAGTCTGTATTTATTCGATTTCTAGGCTGAGTTAGGTTTGTGTTCTTGGTTCATTAGAGAAGCTTCCCAGGGAAATGGGTCTCTGAGCTGCCCCTGGCAGGCTGAGCTCCTGACACAGTAGGCCAGCCATGCTTCGGCTGAGCTCCTGACACAGTGGGCCAGCCATGCTTCAGCTGAGTTCCTGACACAGTGGGCCAGCCATGCTTCGGCTGAGCTCCTGATACACAGTGGGCCAGCCATGGTTCCACCTTGCATAAGCTGAGCTCCTGACACAGTGGGCCAGCCATGCTTCAGCTGAGTTCCTGACACAGTGGGCCAGCCATGCTTCGGCTGAGCTCCTGACACAGTGGGCCAGCCATGGTTCCACCTTGCACTTCTGAATCTTCATGCAGTTGAAGAGGTGCCGAGCCCTCAGCCTTGATTCCTCCAGAATTGCTGTGAGAGAGATTTTAGGTGGGGAGAATCAGACTTTTTTTCTCCCTCTGTGGTTTTATGCTTGGTGGATATCCATGGCCTTTTTGTGTGTCCTGGTGACACAGGCAGAGATATGGTGCCGCTGCATGGAGTGGAGGCACAGTGCCCACTACCTTACCTTCCTGGCCTTCTGTTTCCATGACCTTGAGTAGTGTTGATCTCAGGACCTGTCTTGCTTCCGTCATGTATTGCTCTCTGCCCTCCACCCCTGGGAGAGAAGGTAGCTGCTTCCCGTGGACATTATGTTTGTGTTGCCATAGTGTCCCCCTCTTACTTTTCTTTCATCACTGGGCTGTGTCTTGTGTTTAAGTCCTCTGCTGCGTGTATTGCCTACTGGTTCAGATTGTGAGAGCGAGACTTCTCGCTTTGTTTACTTCTCACACATAAGGTCTGCGTATGAAAGCAGAAATATTCAAAACTTTCCTGTCGACCGTTTGAGGTTCTTGGAGTATTTTGATTCTCTTTTTAGTAGCACCCATTTCAGATCTGTGACATCTGAGCTGGCCTGATTACCTCTGCTGTTACAGATTCTATTTCAAGGTGGCCAGGTGAGCTTGAGTCTTTGGTAACTGCAGTTTGGGTTTGCATTCATTTATGTGGTCACATATGGGCGGCCAGGCGCTGCGCAGGTGCACGGAACAATGAAGCGGGAAAACAACAGCTAAAAACCTTGCTACCTATCTCTTTGATTTTTACATTTTGGTTAGGAGAAATGCATTAATAAACAAGATCACCAAGTAATAAAGAGATCACTGTGGCTGGAGAAGAGAGTATGGCTAGGGAGCTGGAGAGGGGCAGATAGTGGTCAGTTATGGTCTCCATCATCACCGAGGGCTCTGGGGCAGGGAATTGATTTGATCTGAGTTGAGCTCTAGTTGATGCCACTGAGAAAGATGGAATAGAGCAAGGGAGAGCACAGAGGCAGGGCTGCTGCAGGGCTGCTGGAACCAGGCATAATGGGGCAGGTGTTAGAAGGAGATGGCCACTGATTGGCCTGGAAGAGAGAGCCATGGAGGCATTGCAAGTCTCTCACACTTGGTGTGTGGCACATAGCACAAGCCTAGAGTTCTCGCACAGGGCTTGCCCTGTGCTGCAGTGGGGCCACCTCAGGGGATAATGGAGCGGAAGATGCTGCCCGAGGGTGCCCAGTCCAGAACCTGGCATTTAGTGGCACAGTTTGTAATGTGAACCTGTGCACGGTGTTTCTGTCCTTGCTGTATTTAATTTCATCACCAGTGATGAGCATCTTCAGTACTCAGGACAGGGCTTCTCCCTAGACTTGAAAGCCACAGCTAGGACCGGACCAGGAAGGGTTGGACACTGATACAGCACCTGACCCCCACGCCGCAGACATGTGCTCAGTTCCCAAGGTCTACCCCAGGTCACCATCATATTGTCCTCACCTGAACATCAGTGAGAAGTTGGGTGTTACTACCAAACAGGGAGAATGGTGCCTGATGGATGGGCCAACTGCCACACAGAGGCACCAGCTTGACTTTCTCAGTCAGCGTGCTACACACAGGTTTGGAAGCAGAGTGGGGCATGGGGTTGCCACCTCTGCCTGGCCTCTGATGTTGGGGTGGTATGATCTTGCCCTTGACCTTTGCTGCTGCCACATCGCCATGTAGGGCTTCCTGGGGCCACCCTGCTCTCCTGTCTGGGCACTTCTACTGCTTAGAGGATTTAGTCAGCTCCTCTGACTCACTCACCTATTTTTGACTCTTCCATGTCTAGGACCCCTCACCCGTCCTGTTCTGGGTTGCCTTCTCCTCCTCTCTTCCTTGTTTTGTGTTTGCTCCCAGATCCATGTCCTGCTGCCCATGCCAGGCTCCACTCTGACATCCTGGACTCTCTTTTTCTTTTCTTTTTTCTTTTGTTCCTTCGTTCTATCCTTCCTCCCTTTCTTTCTCCTCTCATCCCCCAGGCAGCGTTTCTTTGTGTAGCCTTGGTTGTCCTGGAACTCACTCAGTAGACCAGGCTGGCCTTGAACCCAGAAATCCACCAGCCTCTGCCTCCTGAGTGCTGGGATTAAAGGAGTGTGCCACAATCACCTGGAAGCTCTCTTCTTTTTCCATAAATGATTTCTTGGCTGTACTTGGTTCCCGTTTCCCTGATTTCATGCCATAGATCTTGTATTATGCCTTGGATAACCATGACACCTGGGTTGCCTTTCCCATCTGCAGGTGGAACCAGTTAGAACTTAGGATAGCTGGTCCAGTGGCCTGCACCTACAGCTTTTCACCATGAGGTGCTGAAGGAGATACTTGCCTCTATGTCTCTACTGGGCCGCACTGTAAGCCCGCAGGCAAGGCACCCCCAACCCTGTGCCCAAAGGCTGCCCTCCAGGAACTTAGATCATTCCATTACAAAAATTAGTTTGGGCCTGATAGTTCTCTGCTGTCTGTTTTGGCAGACACATTTGAGAAGTAAAAGGAAAACTGTTCATGCATTGTGCGTAGTTGGAATTAAGAGTAGCTACAGTACTTATGGGCAGTGATACAGAGAGACTCAGAGATGAGGCCTGTGGTGCCTCTCCACAGAGCCCAGCTTGCTGCAAATGAGGTGTGTGGGCTTGAACTTGGGAGGGTGCAAGGGACTGGCAGGGAGGCACAAGTCAGCCTGCGTTTTTCTTGAGAATCTTCAAAGGTGAAAGTCCAGGCCATGGCATCTTCCCCTGGGCCAGTAGCAGGCTGGGGACAGTAGACTGAAGGCACATACTGTCATGTGTTGGCACTGCCATTTCACAGCAAGACGGTTATAGTGTTTTTCTATTTTGTGTTCTGGGGGTTGAGCTCAAGACTGTGCATTCTAAGCACCCACTCTGAGCTATACTCCCAGCCCTGCTTTAATGCCATTTTTGTTCGTCTTTGGCATGTTCAGGTCACACTATGTGTCCACTGGCTAGTTTTAGTTGCCATCACTTGAAAGGCTGTGTTTTGTCACTTCCCAGTCTGGAAAAGCTCCTGAGAGCCCTTGACCTGACTTTTGTCCCTGTTGGTGGGAAGAGGAGGGGCCAGAGTAGCCATAGCTCTGTGCTCCCTCCATCCCTGGCAGCTACAGCATTTCCTGAATGAGGCCGGGTCACTGGTATGTGTGCTCATGTTGTTAACTGTCCTGGTGATGTTGAGGGCTGGTGCCTGTCTTCATCCCACCCCCAACTAGGGTGAGGGTGGTCACAGGCCACATCTTGTAATGGATACATGCAAACTCCTTTTCCTGTTTGTCTGGAGAACCGGTCTCCTTCCCCTTCGCTGATGAGGAAACCATGTCTCAGTACTTGGACAGAACAGGGCAAGGAAGGGAGTGAAAGGGACTTTGTCACATAGTGTCTCATTCCCACCATTGCCATTCCTACTTTCTGTTTGAGAACATTGGGGGCCTGGGAGATTGGGTGGCAAAGCAGGGGACACAGCCAGGTCACCATAGGAGGGCATTACATTTGCTCCTAGACAGTGTGTGTTGGGGGGAGAGGGTTGCTTGCTCTGTCACCTGCTGCTTGCCCTATGGCTTTCAGTCAATCTGCTTGATCCTCAAAGCTTGGTATTTCTGCCCCCCCCTTGTATTTAGCATACAAAGTAAGAAGTTTCATGGTGACAGTCCATGCTTAGATTTTTTTCTAATTTTCCTTCCAAGTCACCCTCCCTGTCTCCCCTTCTCTCCTTACTGGTGGCTCATTCTTGCTAGAATAGCTATAAGAACATCTGTGTGACAAGGTGTGATTGAGCCCCGCTGAGTAATAGCCACAATGTGCCCAGCACCCAGCGAGACACATGGAGTCGCTGGCTTTCTTGAGCTGTCTATCCTATGTTCTGAGTCATCCCAGTAACCCCAATAAAAGGCCTCTAGGTAGCAGAATGCGGGGAGGCCTGGGCCCAGCACCACCATGTGCTGCAAGGCCGATCTACCTAAGAACCTGCTCATGCTCCCAACAGTGCCTTTTGTAGGTGTGACCCCACCCTCCCAGGGACTCTGCCCTGACTAAGAGAGAATGTAGCATGTACCACAGTGGGACTGATTGGGCCTGTGGTGTGGGTCAGACTTGAGTGACGGAGGAATCCTGGGTTAAGTGTGTGCGTCAGTCACTCTAAGAAACAGAACTGCCAAGTGTGGGGGGTGCTTGCCGCCTGAACCTGCCCCTCAGCTCTTACCACTCTATCTCTCCCCAGCCTCAGGGCCTCTGGTGGGCCTCTACACTCCTTCCTTCCTCTGTCCCTCCCTCACATTCTACATTTGCTAGTCCTTCAGGCCTCCTCCTGTGAGGGTGAGGAGGTGCCCGCTCTCTGTTCTCCTGGGGCCTAGACCCTGCTAACCATCTGTGGCCAGCAATTGCCTCCTGACTGCCTGTGGTCAGCACAAATGTACAGGAGAGGCAGGGCTCCCGCCACGGTTTTGGCCACACCGTCACCTGACCTCTGGTCTGTGAACTTTAGACAGTGTGCCCTTCCTGTGTGGAGAGGTGAAAACGGGCAGGTACCCTGTGCCTTTAAGACAGACTGTCAGGGGCAGGAGAGGTAGGGTACTCAATGGTAAAGCATAATATGCCTAGCATATGAAGGAGGTTTTAGGATTGCTCTCCAGCACAGGGGAAAGGAATGGCCAAATGAATGAGTTTTCTGTTTGTTTTGTTAAGATAGGGTCTCACCTTGTAGCCCAGGCTGGTCTCACATTTAATATCCTCCTGTCCCGGATTGCTAAGGGCTGGAGTTACAGGCATGTGTCACCATGCCTGGCTTGTGAATGGCTTCTGAAAACCGCCTGAGTTTTAGGAAGGGAATTTTGCTTTAGTTGGGGGAGAATAATGAACAGAGAGGAGGGATTAAGAGAACAGGAAAAATCAGCAAGCTTGATTCCGATGCATTTTTCCCCCACTGAGAAAACCAAACCACTTGGTCCCTTCAGCAGGGAGCAGGAAACGTTGGAACCGGAAGGAAGAGCCGCTTCCTCCTGTGGGTTCCAGGGAAGTTTCTTTCTGGCTCCACGTCTTCTGCTTCTTTCTCCTGTGTTCCTGGTCCAGCTTCTTATCCCGGGAGAGATGTGGAGGGTCACCTCCACCTCTGTGGTCCCTAAATGGGACATTCCTCCCCACCTGCACCTCTGTGATCCCTCCCTGTAAGCCTGGCTGTGCCCAGACCAATAGGACAGAAGGGAGGAGCAAACCCATCAGCCAGAATCCTCCGTGTTCCAGTGACCAGTTGATGTGCAGCGCTGCTCTGCCCTGTGTCAACACATACGTGTGCATGTGCGTGCCATGCGCTTCTGTTGTGCAACTGTGCTGAGCAAAGAGTCCCTGCCGTTTTCCAGGATTTGAGAACCCCCACTGTTTAGAGGCTGGGGTTCCTGCCTAGTAGGGGGAATTCTTGCCTCTGTGTTCAAGGCCTGGTTTATCCCTAGCAAGCCCGCCAACAAGCAAGAAGGAGGGTGGGAGGGAAGGAGAAAAAGAAAATAGATATTTAGAAATTGTTAATTTTTTTTGAAGTATGTTGTCTCGAAAATACGTGTGTATTCAGGCTTTTAGTAACCCCAGCCCCAAGATTGTGTGTCTTCTCTTGAAGGGCACAAAAGAATGCTGCTGAGAGCCAGCCCTGCAGCTTGTGTGTGCAGTGTGCTAATGGGCACATTTGCTAAATGGACAGAAAGCCATTTCAGTGCAGCTTGTTGTCTGGCCCCAAGAGAAAATTTCCCCCAGGGCTGTCCTTTGTGGGGGTGTGTGTGTCAGAAAATGTCTTCCCGCTGAAGAGAGGCGGGTGCTGTGGGCCGTGGACTTTCCTTAATGGGCTTCCCTGTTGACCTCAGTCACATCTTGCCCTTATGACTAGAATTCCTCTGCAGAAGCACTCGGGTTAGAAGTGCACCCCACCCCCCACCCAGCACTTGTCTTCTGTAGAGGAGGCCTGAGGCAGTTGTCCCAAGTGTGGGGACCAAGCTCTGTTTAACAGAAACCTGGGACCTCAGACTCAGGTTTCGGAGATTAGGAAGCAGATTGGTTTGTGCTTGTTTCATTCAGTTTGGGTTCCAGGAGTAGTTTACTTTTGCCAAAAGCAGCCAATTATAAAACAGTCATAGACTGTTCTTTTCTTGTGAGGCCAAAGCCTTTTAGGAATAAAGCCACCTCCCTGGCTGTGGGCAGGGGTGGGGGGTGGGAGTAGCTCTAGGCTGACTCTTTTGAGATAGGGTTTCCCTATGTAGCTCTGGCTGGCTTGGAACTCCCTGTGTAGACCAGGCCTGGCTCTGCTCTGAATGTTAGGGTTAAAGTGATGTACCACCATGCACAACCAGGTCAGCATTTAGTCCCTAAGTATTTATGTATTATATAAATTGCTTGCTGAGGTTTATATATCATACTGTTAATAATTTTTCAAGCTTTTAACTGTTTGTGCTAAACTTGGGTAAAATTCTTGTGTCACAAACTATGTCTTGGTAAATTTTAAAAGTTGAGAGTATATTAATAATTAATTTTTCAGACGTTGAATAGTGGGGCAAGTGTCATTTCTGTGAGCTTGTGATTGAAATCCTTAGGCTTAGGCAGTGTGCTGTCACCCTCTGCTGGTCAATTTTAGAACTACAGCCTCTCAATGTGGCTTTATTTTTTGAATGCATCTGTACACATTCACAACTATCTTGTCCACCTGCAGTATTGACCATTACGACCCCCGCTAGCAAATCCATGTTAGACTTGACTTGGAAAACACAGTTGTTTATGCCTGCTTCATTCAGCTTTGGTTCCAGGAATGTAGCAGGTGTTTGCTTTTGATGAAATCAGTTAAGCACAAACAAATTCTCTGTTCTTTTCTTGGAAGGCTAAAGCCTCTTTAGGGGGAAAGGGCCTCTGGGCAGCTCCAGGCTGACTTTTCTTAAACCACTAATAGTACTTGGAGTATAAAACTCAGAAGTATCAAGTACTGTAAAGCTATTATATTTAAGTACATTAAAAAGTAAAGTTCAAATTGTGGCTTACTATACACACATGAGATTTGCAGGAGCCAATCTAAGCCTTTAAGAGCCAAATGACTTAAATTCCAAACAAATAACTCAGAAGGTGCAATAGGAAAATATGCAAATATGAGCAGATAGTGTGCTGTGCTAGTGCCACCTTGCTTAGACCCATGGCACTTGGCGCCTGTCCCTGAAGATTAAAGCAGAAACCCATATGAAGCCTGCTCTCAGAACCCCACAGATGGTGCTTGGAGAGTCTGATTATTATTACCACAGTGGCTGCAGGTTTTTGGGGAAACTAAGAAACCCCAGGAGTGTGAAGCAAGAAGTTTCCAGGGGAAATCTTATTTTGTTTTCTGCATTGCAGTCCCAGAGTAGAGGGAGGTGTGTGCGTATGTGTGTACGTGCACGTGCGTGAGTGTGTGTGCATGTGTGTGTGAGTGTGTGTATGTGTGTGTGTGTGTGCATGTGTGTGTGTTTATTTTATGTGAAAATATTTTTTGATAGAAAACACTTTTAAAATGATTGAAGGGAAGGACACTGTGAGCTTTGGGGCTTGGGGCTGCCAGAAGCCAGGTGGTAACTCATTCATGCTTTGCTGGCCTCGGGGCTGATAAGGGTAAGGGCTGGGTACTGAACGGTGCCTCTTTCCTGCCTCTTGAGTCTGTGCTCCTTCGCCGGGGGTTGTAACTGCAGCAGTGGTCATCAGGCTGTATTGCTGTTAGGAAAGTTTTGGCAAACACAGAGGAATCCACCATTTTGCAAAGCTGCTGCCGTACCATCTGGTTAAGGGGTCAGTGTTCCTTGTCACTCAAGCGAGAGTGGTTTTTGGAGATGGGATGAGGCACCTTAAGAAAGCCAACCTAATGTCAACTTGATCGTTCCTGGGGAGCCAGCCTAGGGAAGGAACTAACTGCCGAAAGACAGCTCCTGAGAGGATTGCCTGGCGTTCAGAGCTTGCATGTGAGCATCTCACAGGCTTTCCTTCCCCATCCAGACGTCTCTCCCTGTGACTTTTGCGAAGAACACCACTTGGTTTTCATTCAGAATCAAAGACTGGTCTGAGGAAGCAGATGCAACTTAACCTGAAGGGATTTTTAGTCTGAATGCTACTGTGCCTCTGACTGTGGCCAGAGGCTGCCTGTGGGTACTGGAGATGTGTTGGCCAGCAGGGCCTGTTTCTCAGTGTTGTCCCATAGCTGTGAGAAATGGCAAGGCATGGAATTGTTAAGGTGGGCTGGGGTCCCAACCAGCAGGGCCAAAGTGTCGATGGCTGTTTCTAGAGGACTGAGGGTGCCTGTGCTTTTCTCTACTGCAGCCAGGAAAATGTGTCATAGCAAAGACAGAGTGCAGGGCTTGAAGTTCATGTTGAACATGAGACAGACAGCAGGTAATCTTGTCAGGAGGCCAGCCTTTATACAATGGCGTTCCTCCTCGTTTATCTGAAATTCATGGCTCACTGGGTGCTCTATATTTTCCTTGTGCAATCTGGCTGCCCTGGAAGACTGATTCTATGAGATGATCTTGCTGTGATGAAACAGTGACCAAGGCATCTCATGGAAGGAAGAGCTTAGGCAGCTTTTTAGCTCCAGAGTCCAAAATGGCTAGGACAGCATGGCAGTGAGCGGTGGGCACGCAGCAGGAGCAGGGAGCTGAGGGCTCACGCTTTGAGCCATAAGGAAGAAGAGGTGAGAGCGAGAAATGGTGCAGGTTTTTTGAACTCTCAAAGCCTGCCTCTTGTGACATACTTCCAACACGGCCATGCCTACTAAACCTCCCCAGTGTCACCAACTGAGGGATGAGTGTTCAAACATCTGAGCCTATCTGGGGACATTCTCATTCAAACCACTACGCTGGCTAGAGCAGAGTGTATTTACCTCTCCATTGGTGGTTGTAAATCCAACCAGGAGAAACAGAGATGTAACCAGGGCTCTGGCATCACAGCTAATGAGCTAGAATCAAGCTTCTTCGTTGAGAATCCAGACGGATGCTTCCGACTGTAAAGTGGTGTAGGCTGGCTGTACACTGGCTGTACAGGAGGATGGTCTCCTATGAACCATGCTTTCAGAGAGTGAAAGTAGGTCTTGTGTCAGTGCAATGGACTCCCGTCTAGGATTGCAGTTCTTGGAAACCAGAGGACAGCGTTGCTTCTTTGAAGAAAGAAGCTCTGTAGGACTGTTATGTGATTTTCCCCCCCTCTTTAAAAATAACTTTCCAAGGAGCTCTGACTTGGCTCTGTCCACTGCAGACTACTCTGTAACAAGAAAGGATGTTCAAAGTGGCCTAGTGCAAAGAATAGTACCTGTATCCTCATCCTCGTGTGCGTACACAGCCATACCCCTCTGCATCCTCATCATGTGCACACACAGCCACACCCCCCACATCTTCATCCTCATGTGCACACACAGCCACACCCCCTGCATCCTCATACTCGTGTGTGCACACAGCCACACCACCTGCATCCTCATCATGTGCACACACAGTCACACCCCCTGCTCCTTATCCTCATGTGCACACACAGCCGCACTTCTGCATCTTTATCTTCATGTGTGCACACAGCCGTGCCCTCTTAACAATCAGGAGAAAGGTGTCATTGATTTCTGTCATTGTGTGAACATCGTGCGTACATATACACCAGCTGAGCCAGCTGTGCTGTTTCTAGGTGATGTCTCTTATGGAACCACTGTCATTCATGCCACACTGTGCCCCAAACACACCAGCATGCCACATAGGACTCTCTATTTCTCTCTTTGAAGAGCTCAGAGCTTTGAGAAGACATTCAGGAACTCTGGCACCCTGGTGTTTTCTGCTTTTCTTATCCTTTCTTTAACAGACAGGGTTAGGGCGGGACTTGGGAAGGGGGGCAGGTGGTCCAGTCCCTTTCTCTGGGTATGGCCAGGGTGTTGTCCTTGAATGTGTGCAGATGCAGTGTATATGAAGCCTGAGGTTTTCCACTGGAGCAGTCACAACCCACTCTGTCACCTCGGGTTTTCACATTCCATGGCTGACCACCTATAACCTGGATGGCTGAGGACAGAGGGAGGAAGGGAGACAGAGAGGAAGGGAGGGACGGGGGAACGGAGGGAGGGACAGACGGAGGAAGGGGGTCAGAAAATGCTATCAACAAGCAGCAGTACTTGCATACCTGGAGGGCCATGTGAAGGAGGCACTGGCATGGACATTAGGGATATCTTAGGCTAGCCTTTCAAAAATGCCCTCTCATTGTATCTGGGGACTCTCTGGTAGGAGCTCCCAGGAACTATGTGTTGTGGTGCTTCCTAATTTCAGTCAGGTTGTTTTTAGAAGTTATTTTGGTCATGCTTGTTGATCTAGGTGATCAGTTACCTAAAACCTTAGCACTTTACCTTTTGTGAACAAAACCAAACCAGAATCTGAGTTAAACTTTCGGGGACTGACCACAGTTCTGGGATCTAGGTCTCTGGGGTTCTGTTGTGGGGATTGTGCCATTCTGGTCATACAGAGTCTTGGACAAAGCTAGTATAGAAAGGAATCGTAATTCCATCCCTTCAAAGCCGGTAGGGGAAGCTAAAATGGGAAATAGTACATTTGTATTGCTCATGGGAGACAGAAAACTCCCTATCTCCCAAGTATGGCCTTGAGCTATAAGATTTTAAAAATAAAGTACCGCACAGCCCGACATCCAGTCAGAGCCTGTGGTGTCCCTCTGTGGTGCCCATAACAAGCACTGGCCATGACTCACTCCCACGTGGGCTTTCTTTGAGATCTTTTTCCCTTCTGAAAAAAAGATGACTTGCCTAAATATGGGCTCCGTTTTCACAGGCCTTGTGGTCTGAGCAGCTGGCACTGGCCGAGTGAGTCCTTGCCTGTGATATCAGGGCTGTTAGGTCCTGGGCCACCCACCCCTTGTGCAGCCATCATGCTAATGGCAACCGGGTCCCTGGCTAAGCTCTGGCTGTCTGCAGGCATTGGTGGTAGGGCCTCAGAATGTCCCAGTGCAGGGGATCTTCCACCTTTGTCCTCCTTCCACTGTCATTTTGGGATGTGTGGCATCAGTAGCAGCAGAGTCACACATCACTGATGTGCACAGTGAGAAGGGGTAGCTCAGGACCTTACAGCACTTGGCACACACAAGGCTGACCGAGTACCGAGTCTCCACTATGTGAGGCTTGGTTTTCTGTTCTTTTAGAACAAAAGTTCTCAACACAAACAGTTCCCAAGTTTCAAGTCACATGCTACTATGAGTAGCTGATAAATTAAGCTACCCCACCCTGAATCTCCTGGGTCAGGACGAGAATGGTTCTTTGTCTTACATCTGCACGCTGTATTTGCTACCCCGCCACCAATCAATAGCAGCTGTCTTGGGATCTCAGTACTCAGGGTCCTGTGTCATCCCCCCCCATTTTGCTTAATGCTGGTCATAGAATGGGAGACTGGTGATGATGGCCATTGGGGCACACAAAGAGAAGCAGCCACAAAGCCACTCTGCAAGAGAAGAGGCAAATAGTCTCTCTTGCATAAGGAGGCCAAAACCAAAAGCAAACCTTACAAGTGTAGGCTGAGGTAGCTAAGATCTACTGTAGAGGGCATTGCCTGTCTGTAAAATAATGGAGGTGAAATTCATGATAACTTTCCCATCTCACTTCAAACTGTGCAAGCAACAACTATGGCCACGGCATGTGATTTGGGCTGAATTATGGTAGAGAAAAACTTTTATCTTTTTGGGTCTGGGTCTATCTGTGGTTTCAAGAATCCATGGGAGACATTGAGACATTTCTACTTTAGGAACAGGACATTTTGCTGTGAAAGATGACATGGGGTGGGTGTCCTCATCATGGGACATACCTGTTGTGTATCTGTTACTTATTTCATCATAGGCTGCTTGCCTTTCTGACCTGGCCATTTCTGTCTCTGTTCTAGGACTGCTTGCCATCAAGGAAGCACACGACATAGAGACCAGGCTCAACGAGGTTGAGAAACTGCTGGAGACAGTCATCAGCATGCCGTGTAAGGTGAGTGAGGTGTCTAGGCGGGGCAGGAAGGCCAGAGTGTCTCATCACCAACCAGACTTAAAGACAGGTCCCTGCATCTCACTCAGCATTTCATTCCCACTAGACATCCCGGAGGCAGACAATCAAGGGAAAGAAGGCTTCTGTGAGCTCTACCGGGTTCTTTCGAGTCCTGAGGTGTGAAGCAGGAGGGGATGGGACTTCTCTGGAAGCAGCCAGGGATCCTTACTTTCTTTTCTCACCTCAGAATTGCTCTTCTGTTAGGTTTAGAATGGGCACCAGGAAGCCAAAGAGTGTCAGCATCATTGGCAGCCGTGGTGTTCAGTTCCATCTCCATGGAACTCACGCACTGAGTCTGTGAGCTTGATGTGGAGAACTAAGAATCCATCTGAAGGGTCAGGCAGAACTCCTTAGCTCTTAAAGGTTCTGCTTTCCCCATGGGCAAATGGTGGAAGTAGAAGCAACCAAGATGATAGTAAAGGAGGGAGCTGTGGTCTGGGAAGTCCATATATATATATATATATATATATATATATATATATATATATATATATATATCGCTTGTATTGGTTAATGAATAAAGAAACCGTCATGGGCTTGCACAGGGCAGAATAGAGGTAGGTAGAGAAAACTAAACTGAATGCTGGGAGAAAAGAGGTGGAGTCAGGGAGACACCATGTAGCTGCTCCTGGGAACAGACAAGCCAGAACCTTGCCGGATGGGTTAAATTAAGATGTAAGAGTTAGCCAATAAGAAGCTATAGCTAGTAGACCAAGTAGTGATTTAATTAATACCGTTTCTGTGTGGTTATTTCCAGTCTGGGCAGTGGGGAATGAACAAGCAGTCTCCTAGGACAGAGCTGGGTGTGATCCACCAGCTATGTGCAAAGCATTCCACAGAGACACCCACCCTATCCAGAGACTTGCCTGTTAGCCACTTGTAAACAAGAAACTACAGTGATCTACTTCCTGGGCACAGGCCATCAAACAGCCCCTGTGCAGGCCTGGGACTGCCTTCTGAGCATCATATCAGTTGGGGTTACCTCTGTGCACAAACCCCACCCCAGCACACACACGGGGCCTATTGTGGAGAGCTTTTCATCTTCAGTAATGACTGTGTTTGTCCCCAGTATTCTAGGTCAGAGGTTGTACTCACCTTCTTTGAAAGATCACCTCTGGATCAGGTGTTAAAAAATGATAATGTCCATAAAATTCAACCCAGCTTTCAAAGTCCTGTCAAAATATCAGGTAAGAGCCGCAGTAAAGGCATGGGAGAACCTCTCCAGGTGGCTGTGGTGGTTACAAGGTCTTTCCAGTGTGGCATTTTGGTGGGGGGGGCTCAGCCTCCCCCTTGGGAAGAACAGAGGGCATTTGGTGAGACAGTCAAAGCCACCTGTGGGAGAGGAAAGGGAAGGAGGGAAGACTGGCAGGGACAGAGTGATGGTACAGTGGTGTCTTTACCACATAGGGATGACATTCCCAGCTGTGCAGGGTGAGCTGGATGGGTGGGCTCTAGGGCCTGGGTTACGAGAGGTCTCCTACATATGGCTGTGAGTGTACAGGGTGGGTGGTCCATCCGGGCTGTTCGGTGTCTGGTAGCTTCCTGGATTATCTTAAAGGAGAGTGGACAGTGTGAGGGCCTAAGGGCCCCTTGGTAACTGGGACCTAGACTCTAGACCTTCTTTAGAGCTGATCGCAAGTAGTGAGGCTGTTTGTCCAGGTCGATGTCTGTCCTACAGGGTCACCACTCACTCTGAAGTCTCACTGGCTGCCCAATGGGGCTCTGATTGCCACCGTGGTGTATGGACAAGCTTCTGCTCTTCAGTCTGAGTGGGAACAGTGCAGAGTCCTAGGCATGTGTGTTGTATCATTTCATCGTTTGGGGCAAATGGGAAAGAGACCAGCAGAACCCTTAAAGGGGTGGGACACGGCTTCAAGATGACCTGGAGGCATCGCA
The DNA here is from genome assembly GCA_004026605.1 of Ondatra zibethicus. Taxonomy (NCBI): domain Eukaryota; kingdom Metazoa; phylum Chordata; class Mammalia; order Rodentia; family Cricetidae; genus Ondatra; species Ondatra zibethicus. Next base: position 13,825 of record PVIU01005651.1, on the reverse strand, counting down.
GTTCAGGGGACAGATGAGTTTCAGACGCTGCCTCTGAAGGAGTCCCCTGTCTCCTGTCCCTGTCCTGCCTTATTTTATCATGTAATGATCATATCACGATGTAATGATCACATCACCATGTGTTTGTCCTGTAAGACTGAAAATAATGGGGTGGAATTAAAGGGATGAATGCAGATGCAGCGTGGGGCTTTAAGTTTGTTTTTATGTGTTTTTGCAAGGACTGGTGACAGGTCCTTGCTGCTGTGTGAGAACTCGCTAGTGACTTTTGCTCATGGCAGAGGTGCAGCATGCAAGCCTACAAGGGCAGGGATCTTGTCCTTCTTGTGCACCTTGAGACAGCAGACCACGTGAGATATTATGCCTGGCTCCGGAGACTCTGCAAAATGAGCTGCTGCATCAGAAAAGACCAGGCATGGGAGGGACAATGAGTAGGAAGAAATGAGGCAGGGGGATTGGGAATATGCCCCTTAGACACTGGCGGACCTGAATGGAAAGTGTTGGCTGGGGACTGGTTTGGGGTCAGCTTGGCACAGAACCCTGGCTAACAAGAAGGGAATTTGTAAATGACCTGCAGCTAAAAGTCTTGGTGCAAGGTATGGTGTGTGTGTGTGTGTGTGTGTGTGTGTGTGTGTGTATGTGTGTGCACATGTGGTGTGGGGTTGTTGCTATGTGAGGCGGCAGTCTGGGGGATAGCTTCCTGCTAAGTGAACTGTTTGGAATTCTTCTATGGGTTTCTTCCACTCCTGAGGCTCTCTACCCTTCAGTATTCCTAGCCTTCCTATTTTGGCTCCCAGAACAACCAGGCCAGAGTTTCCTAATATGAGCTGGAGTGCATGAATATTAAATGGAGTGTATGCAGCGGGCAGCATTCTGTCAGCTGCACTCTTCACTGAGGGAGCAGATACATTCAATAAGCTGCAAAGACTTCCACATTGATTTCTTTCTTTTTACCATTTTTTTTATATGTGTGAGTGTTTGGCCTACATATATGTCTATGCACCACATGCATGAGGTACTTATGGAGGCCAGAAGAGGGCACTGAATCTCTTGGAACTGGAATTATGGGTAGTTATGAGTCACCATGTGGGTGCTGGGACTTGAACCAGGTCCTCCGCAAGAGCAACAGTTGCTCTTAACTGTTGATCCATCTGTCTCTTCAGCGCCTCCTCCCCACTCCCCTTGCCCCCGACCACTGATTTCTATTGAAGTTCTTTGTTCAGAAGCACTGGCATCTTCTTGAGGAAACTAAACTGTTCCCTTGTGGGCACCTCAAGTTTTCCAGTCTAAGTGCCTTTATTCACCGGTGTTTTTCTGGGGGTGTGGCTCTTGGGAGGAGGCCTACAGTCTGGGGAGTTCTGGCTTCCCAGGAACCCATGACCTTGACTTTCCCTGTTGCCTCTCCATCTCTCCGGAGTTCACCCCATGTGCTAACATGAGGACCCCCAAACTGTTCAGTGCTTTTCTCAAAGCCTCACTAGCAGAAGCAAGCCCAGCTTTCTTGTCATCTCAGATAGATTAAAGTCTGAATGGTGGATGAATTTTAATCTTATCGTGTCATTTCCACACCCTGAGTCTCCTCCCCTGGGCTCTGTGTCATTGTTTGTACTATGACCCTCAAGAGTCACCAGGCAAACGCTGCCCACCCACAGCCATTCTCGTCGATTCTATCCATTTAGGAAATAGAGGATGATGGTCAAGACCGACCCTGACCCTTTTCCCCTTCTCTTAAGGGGTTTCTTCATGCACTCTGGCATTTGGGGAGGTGGTGGGTATTATGGAATTGGCACAGATTCCCCCTTCTCTTGGAATGGTGATTTACCGAGCCTGGACCCTGAGCCTCCAGACTTTTCTCTTTGAATGTTGAGGCTGTAGGTGGTGAAGGCTCCACCAGATGGCACTAGGCAATGGTTGTGCTGAAAAATCTTCTTAATATTCTGGGTCCTCATCAAAGATGACCACTCAGACTTAAGCGTTCCTTTCCTATGTTGATTTAAATGTTTATTAAGCATAAGAGAGCACAGATCTTAAGTGTTTTGCAATGAGGCTGTGACTGTGCAGCTCCAAGGAAACAGAGGCTCGGCTCCACCTAGTTATGGCTGGTAGGACCGATAGATTCCAAAAATCATGTTGTTGCCATACAAGGTTTGAAAGGAAATACATTTTTTGTGTGTGTTCTTTAATCTAGTATCTATTCAACGTTAGCATTAATTTTTACTATATGGGGAGAGACATATTCGCCAGTTAATAAAATGATATTGTTTGTGCTTTTGTTCTGTTGCTGAAATAAACTGAAAACATGGTGCCAGGGAGGACTTAGAAGGGAGGAAGGCTACACTGCGAGTGCTCCCTTGGCTGACTAAAGATCTGCACAAGAAACGGAATCGGGGAATTGATGAGCTGAAGGGGTGGTGGTATAGGGTACATGTAAACTCTGCCATACAAATTAGAACATGCACGTGGATTGGAAGATGTTCTAAAAAAATACCCACTGATGGAGATAAGCAGTGGGTGGAAGTTCAAGGAAAACCAGGGTTTGGCCAGTATTAACAACGTATTCTCTAAGATATTTGTTAATAGTATTGTATAATAGGCCTATGGATATTGTGTAGAACACACATGCACATAGGCATACTCCATATTTCCACAGAAGGGCACTCAACAGGCCCTGTGGGATTCCTCCCAATGGCACATCACCTAGTTCTAAGCATCTGGGAATCCAGCTCCAGGAAGAGTTGCAAAGTAGTTCACCTGAATTCTTGATAAGTCACGAGAAGCAAGGGAAGACCTGGAGCCATCGGAGTCAATTAGCTCAGTGCCACAAGGAGCCCTGGATCGGATCTGCAGCAGAAGAAAGGGCCGTTAGCAGAAGAGTGGTGAAACCCCACTGAAGAGACCCTGCCCTTAGTGACATTGTCATTCCCTGGATGTGATGAGGGACCCTGCATGAAGTGCTGACAGTAGGGGAGCTGCTGTTGGACATGTCTGAGCCCTATGTCCTCATGGCTTACCTGGATTACAAAATACAAACACAGGAATACAAAAGTATCTTGAGGTCTGGGGTGTGCCTCAGTGACAGAGCCATTGCCTAACATATTGAGGCCTTGAGTTTGATCCTTGCATCGGGATGGATGGGATTATTTTTTCAAGAGTTAGGGATGTGACTTCAACAATTAAGCTAGTTAATGATTTTCGGTGTGGGTTCTAAACTGACATGCAAGAAATTCATGAAGTTTGTTTGGAAACAGGCTGGAGGCCCTGTCGTTTTTCTATATTCGTGCCCACCCCTAGTGACTCACTCCAGCCAGGCCCACTTCCTAAATGATTCCCAGCCTTCCAAAGCAGCATGACCAGCTGGGGACTAAGTGTTCAAACACACAAGCCTTTGGGGGACATTTCACATTCAAACCACAGCTTCACCCTCTCATGAAGACTGGCCCAAGAGTTACCGCCCATTCAAGCCGTTGTTGTTCAGTGGGTGGATGATGCCTGGGGAGGGCGCTACTGAACAACTCTTAGCAAAGTGGTCATTTTAAACCGATGGCCCCTGCAATTAGATGCGTGTTAAGGTTAGACTGTCTTTGTTGTAAATTTTGGATAATTCCTCAGAAGTCACAGCCCTTCTTAAGACACTGTTTGTTAAGTGAATGGAAGAGATAAAAATATGAACTGTTCCAGAATCTTTGTTCCAGTTTTAGCTAGCACAGGTATAGAAGGGCCATGTGTATCTGGTGAGATTTGGAGCCTGCTGTGGTATCTGTTTTTGTGGCAGTGTTTCTCAGTGAGCCATCCCCCTCCGAGCCAGCCTGGGATGGCTGTGTTAAAAATTTACAGATACAGCTGTGTGTTGAGAGGCCTGAGGGCTGGTGGCTCAAAGTGATGAGGGGGAGTATAGGGGTCCAAGAGGGACCAAGAGCTTCTCGGGGATCATCTTTTGTGAAATACTGGTAATTTGAGCAGGGTCCCTTTGTGATCTGGGGGGCGGGACTCTGAGGGACTGAAGATCATTATACTTATGTCCTCAGAGCCCAACTGGCCTTGGGAGCTTTGGACCTCATTTATGTTCCCAAAGGCTCTTTGTCATAGATAGCTGAGGAGTGACTTGTTCCAAACCTACTCTGGAGGGACCAGTATAGACTGTACTTCCTAGACTCTGCAGTATACATTAGGCACGCCAATAGCTCCAGGAGTTTGTACAGAAGTGACTTGCATCAGTGACATCTGTTTGAACTCCCAGGATCCCTTTCCCAACCCGGATTCCCTTGGCAAAGGGGTGGGAGAAGGAGACGTAGGCTGTCAGTCAGCGGTGTGGATGCTGTGCCGGGGTTGCCTGCACTTTCTCAGACAGACAGATTTGGGTCAGAGTTAATAAGAACAACAAAGAAAGTGGCTCTCTACTGCCACACCCCTTGAGTGGGGAGGCAAGGGAGTCGGAACTAGTGTGGGGTTGGCTGGTCTTCAGTCTGACAGCTCACTGGCTAAGCATCTTCCCTTTGTTCTTTGTATAAAGAAATACAGCTGACCCAAGTTCCCAGACCCACCCCTTAGTGGTTTGTAGAGTCCCTCCCAGGTGAAAGAGAGAGGAAGAAGGCAGGGGAGGAAGCCAGAAGCTGATAGCCCCCCACCCCCACCTCGCCCAGTGTGACTGACTGGGAAGTGCTACAGGAGACACATGCTAGCCCCTTCTCCAGAAAACCCTATGTGCTTGCTTTTCAGCGAGGATTTGGGAAACTGACTGAACAATCATTTTGTGAGAGGGAAGAGGAGACCTAGTTCTCTTTATTCCTTTATCGGTGGTTTCCTGATTCTCTGCATACGCAGAGGAGTTCACAGAATGGAATACCAGGTGCCTAGAAAGGTTAAAAAAATAAACATGAAGTAATAATTTCTTCATGGAAAAGCCAGTTTCTATACTCAGAAATAAATTAGAACGTGGTCAGGTGGGGAGAGGACTAAGATAATCCTTTAGAAACAAAGGCATCTGATGTCCCCTAACCCTTAAGACAGCAGAGATACTCTTGTTGGCTGTGTGTGCCAGGAGGAGAGGAGGGGCTAAAGGCAGCTGTGTCCCCAGTGTGAGGATATGGCTTTGTGAACTAAACATACCCATTTTCTGGAGTATGTGTTAAGTGTGTATTTTAGGGTAAGAGCCTGGCTTGAGAGGACTAACAGAGGTGGTCATGAGAATGAAGCTCAGCTGCTTAAGAGTCAAGGACCAGAGATGAGGGGAAGATTCCAAGGCCGAGATGGCACCTAGACTGCTGAGCTCCTGAGGGAAGGCAATGCAGTCCCTTCTGAAATGTCAAGGCTGTAGTAGATAAAAGAGAGAGAGCCAAACCTTTCTGAGTTTTGCCATAGTAAGCTCTCTGTATCCGTGGGTCCAGAATCTGTGGAGTCAACCAAGCACAGGCCAAAATATTAGGGAAAAGTACTATGTCTACTGATTGAGCATAGCCCTTTCTCCTTGGTCATTATAACAGTGATTTGCATATCATTTACATTTTATCAGGTATTATATGTAATCTAAAGATGATTTAAAGCCTAGAGGGAGGATGGGTGTAGATTCCAGAAACGCTGCTCTGTTTTGCATTAGAGATTTGAACCTCATAAGTTTTGCTATTCAAAGAGAGTGTCTGTAGCTAAATGGATGCTTGCTTGTCATGATGGGGCCTAGGACATCATGGTTAAATCCTTAGAGGTTCTCAAATACAATCTTGAAGGTGTCCCATGGAGGAGAAGAGTTCCAAGGCCATGAGGCTGCAGGCTAAGTCTCCAGCTTAGTGACTGCCACCAACCCTTCACTTCAGCCCTTCCAGTCATAGGAGCGCCCTTGTAACCTAAAAGTCAGTGTAGATACAAGAAGTCACTTTTGTTTGTTGATGTTTCTAAAGTACCCACATCTGTGAATACGGGAGAAAATACTAATGTATATATACAATTTTATGAAGCAAAGCCAGAAGGTCACTCTCATCTGATGCTTAGGATTAACCAGGATGTGGATGTTGCCAACCCTGTCTCAGGTAGGGCTGAGGTCAGACAGGTCAGGAAAACTGTGATGTCACACGTCACAGTGATGTATAGATCCTGCCTCCAGCTTGAGCCCAGTCCTCTCTCCGCTTCCCTTCATCCTCCACTGCAAGCCCATGGGGATGGGCATGTGGGAAGGTGCTCGGATAGCCGGAGGATCTTCCTCCAGGGAGATGCACACTGTTTTTTTGGGCACTGATGTCAGCATCTTAACCTGTCTGACTGAACCTTAGAAGGATTCTCTGGGCAGTGGGAAGGAGAACTAGAGACAGTGGGTGATGGGGAAGGGGGAGATTGATGTAAACCTCAGTTCTAAAGTTTTTATTTCACAGTTTCACACACACACACACACACACACACACACACACACACACACACACACACACACACGCTGTATGGTCCGCTCACCCAATATTCTCTCTTGTCACCCTCTCCCTCCCACACAGAACCCCTTCTCTTTACAGTTCCCCCTCCTATTTTCATGACTTTTTTTTTTAATGGCACGCTCTATTTAATTAGAGTTGCTGGCATGAGTTTGGGTGGAAGGTTATTTATTAAGCAAGAGTAACTTGACACCTCCGAGGACTATCACTTTTCCTTCCACAGTTCCCATTACTAATTGCCTGCGGTTCCTCAGGAAGGGGTGGGACCTTTGGCGTCCCTCTCCCACCCATGACAAATGTTGTTGGGTCCAGTCTTGTACAGATAGCCTCTGTTGTCGTGAGTTCCTGGATGCAACAGCTATAGAAGACAGCATCGCATAGCCCTCCTCCCCACCCTCCAACTCTTACATTTTTTTTTCTTTCCCCTCTCCCACAACACTCCCTGAGCCTTGGAGAGGGTGCTATAGATGTCCCGTTTGGGGCCAGGCACTTAGCATCACCTATTCTCAGCACTGTAATCAATTATGAGTTTGCATTAACAATCGCTCACTGCGGAAAGAAACGTCTCTGGCCAAGGCTGAGAACAGTCAATCTAGAATAAGTTCTGAAATTCTAAACCTCAAGTGCTGACCTCTCCTGAATACTTACCTTACTATGGCTTTGGTTTTCAGAAATCATGAGGTCCAATGGATTTTGTTTGGCAAACACAGAGACAATAGTCATTGACCACAGCGTACCCAACGGGAAGGACCAGCTCCTGGACGCGGATTCCACAGAGCATCTGTGAGTACACAGCTTCTGATGCGGTTTCATACTTGGAGTTGAAAGCTGGTGGCTTGTGCAGTGCTCTACAGGGAGGAATGAACATGGCCCATTCCAATATGGACCCAGCCGCAGACTCTGCCAGTTTAGGGGTTCCTATTTTAAAAGCTTGCCTCATATTCTGGTGAGAGTTTGGTTAACTGATCTAGGGAGAGACCTAGTTACACAGCCACTAGACATGAGGGGAGTTTTGAAGAAGTTGCCAAGCTCCAGCATCTAGTTTGTGCTGGCTCTGAGGTGTGAAACTATCTTCTGCTCCAGGATCCAGGATCCACATGCCTCTACACTTCCTGGATTAGGGCTGTGACACACATGTGGTCTCACATATTTATGAGTGCTTTATTAGAACCTTATTCTAGAGAGGAGCCTTGATTTCTGAGGGTTGGATAACCAAAAGCCACTCACTGTTGCCTGCATTTCCCACCTCCGCAATGGAGTTTCTCTCGGGAATGCGCTGCAGAGAGCCTGCCACCTAGAGGCCAGCAGGAACAGCCACCTGCAAGCTTGGCTCCTGCCAGTCAGCTCCTTGGTGAATTATCCAGGTAACAGAGTCCTCAGACAGGGTGACAGGAGAACTGACTTTGTTTCTGGGTGTCCCTGGGAATTCTGTGGAGGCAGACCTAGGCCCTGTAGCAGCTGGTGGTATGAAAAGGTCTCCAACTGACTCCTCTACCATGACAGTCCCTGGCCAGCACCTCGCCACACAAAGCTAATGGAAGGACTTCTCTTCCATTAACACTCATTCAGTGTGCACCATCCCTGACAGCCAGAGGTCTCCAAGGAACTGCAGCATCCCATGGTGTCTTAGCCAGGCATGCCTAGTGGCTCGGCAGGTCAGGGGATTACTCTGTCAACACAATTTCTCACCACATTCTCATGCAAGCTTCTAACATCATGCCCTCTGTGAAGTTCTTCAGCATCCCCGTAACTGCTCCAGAATGCGGATCAGTCTCTTAGAAATAGGCTGGTGAACCCTCAGACATTGGAAGGCTGGTGGCACTTGATGCTTACCATGTAGCCCTGGGCTGTGAGTAGGGGTTGCCATGCAGCAGAGTCTCTGCAAAGAATGTGCTATTTTGACCCAGAAGGAAGGTGGGCACCGGTGAGTGAGCACTGAGGGAGTGGTGTGCCTGATGGAGGTGGGACAGGAGGGGCAGCAGGGCCTTGGCAGTGCTGGTCCTGAGCCATTTTAGCAGTTCTTCAAGTGTCCCTTCTTTCCTCCCGTCTTCAGGACATCAGACCTTTGGTCTGAGGTGGGTGATGAAGGCAGAGCAGCTGGTGGGAAGTTCAGGATGGTGCTGTGCACACACTGGATAAGCTCCCCACATCCACGCAATCTTCATCCTCCTGAGCCTGAGTCAGCCTAGATCAAACCAGGCGTGGCCACCAGGTAGCGCTTCCCTCTATGACCATGGGGAGCCTCCTGTAGTGTCCCTTCCTGGTGTCCTTGCAAGCTCCTGTTCCCTGAGGACATCTGCCCATCCCCTGCTGCTCTCCAAGCTGACACAGGGCCTAACACAGACCAGGAGCTGGAATTATCACAACAAAGAAAGAATGAGAGCCCTGCTAACCCTCTGAAACATATGCGGACAGTAATTGCAGGGGCACCAAAGCTCAGAAGCTCTTCCTGTGCCATGCCACCTGTGTTTTCCAGTCTGTATATCCATGGTTCTTCCCATGTGTCTGCCGCGTGCCTGGGAAGGGCCTCATCTCATTGATGTCCCTCGTCCCCTTCCACAGAGCCTGGATCCCTCAGTGTCCTTGACTCTAGCTGCGGTCCTGTAAGGTGGCCTTCACCTCTGTCATCTATTTCAGGTTTGAGAACGGCAGCGAGTTCACCGCAGAGCTGGAGGATGGCGATGATCCGGCAGCTTATGTCACCAACTTGTCCTATTACCACCTGGTTCCATTCGAGACAGACATTTTGGACTGAGCCTCTCCATCGGGCCTTCTCTGCCTCGATCCTTGACTGCATGTCCTCATGCTGTCCACTGTGTGGCTCCAAGGGTCAAAGCTGCTGCTCAGCCTGGGCCTCCCAGGGTCCTGAAGTTCACCAGGCCTGGATGTCCTGAAAGCGGAAGCACAGGGACTCTTGATGTCCACAGGCTGTCCCCAGGCTGACTCCAGCGACAGGAGGCCACATGTCCTGAAGCTCTGAGAGGCCTTCTACCTGCCCTCAGCCCGCCAGCTTGCCTCTTCTCCTGGGACACACTGTTCCTGCGGGCCATGCTTCCTCTTGTTCTCATTGCCTACTTTAGGGGACCATTCCGCTTGGTCACATGGTTCTGACTTCCCACATTTCTCTCATGTGTCAAAAGGCACAAAGCATTTCAAGAGGATTTTTGATAAGTCACCAAGGTCTGGACCACAAGGGCAGGGGATATTAAGTAACTCAGGGCTTCCCTGGGATGTGTGGCTTTTGTTTGTTTGCTTTACATCTCCTCCCTGGAAACAGGGTTTGGGGTCAGCTGGAAGGAGTGTTCACAAAGGGTCAACCCTGAAAGGGAAGAGGCGCCGGCTTTAGGAAGGGGGGAGCATGCACAGGAAAGTGCATACAAACCCAGTGTAAAGTTTTCCTCCAGAGAAGAGTTCCCTCTCTCTGCCAGCACCTGAGCTCCTCTGCCAGGCTGTGATACTGTTACCACCACTGAGGGTGCTTGAAGTTCCTCCCCTGGTGCACTCAGTGGCATAATTGCCCTGATGAATCAGGAAGGATGGGATGGGGAGGAAGAGAAGCTTGGACCACAGGAAAGTCTGGGTTCTGCGAGCTCGCCTCCTCACTGTGTCTACTAACGACCAGCACTTGCTAATGTAAATAATAGTAAATTATTGAAAATTCTAATTCTTTTACACAGTCTGTTTTTAATCTATTTTAATTAAATAAACTCTATTGTTCTACTTTGATAGAGTGGGGTTGTTTGTGTAAAAAGATGTGGTTCATTTTGTCCCTTGCCTAGGGACAAGAAAGAAGGCAAATGCTGACATCCACCCCGCACCCCACCTCCACCCTGAGACCTGACCCTAGCACTCACTCTTCCTGACACACTAGTATTTAGGAAATGTGTTCTCTCCCTGGGGAGTGATCTATTCAAACCAGATAATGGGGTTGCTTTCATTTTGACTTAGGGGTTTCCCCTTCTCCGCTTTCCTCTTCGGCAGTCACAGGAAGCTTCTCTGGTGACCCAGCTACAACACAAATGGTATTTCCGTGAATTTTTCCTTCCAGCTGTGTTCAGCTTATAATGCATCCTGCTTTTCATATATGCTACTGAGGGACTGACTGGGGTCAACCAGTTATCTTTGTTGTCTTACTGTCAAATTAAGATCAGTACAAAAAGAGTTTCCCTTAGTGATTAACGTCGACACCAATAAAACCATATGGAAGCATATGTGTTTAATCTCTACTTTAGGGAAATAGAAGCAGGAGGACCAGTTTAAGGTCATTTTTGGCTATATATGGAATTCAGTGACACCCTATGATACATGAGACTCTGTCTCAACCCTCTTCTACCACCCCCATCCCACGAAGAGAAAAAGTGAAGTACAAATAAATAGGTTTTGTTGTTGCTTTTTTGCTGTTGTTGTTGTTTGTTTGTTTTGAGGCAAGTTCTGACTGGCATGAATTCTAAATCTCCCTTCCTCAGACTCCTGAGTGCTGGGATTGCAGACAGATATTCCTTACAGTGTAATGGTGTGGTTACTGACACTCAGCATCCTCATGAAGGGTATAGGATGACAGATCTGTGGTAGACAAAGAGCTTGTCCAACACCCAAGAAGCCACTGCTGCTGTTTAGTGGGCCTGCTATGGTCAGATAAATTCCAATACAGAGAAAAACTCTGACTTGTTAGGGGAAAGATCCCAGTTGTGAGTGTGGGCATAAAACAAGGACAGGAAACTTGGCCAGGTGAAAGGATCATGAACTTGCAGCCTTGTTGTAGAAAATTATTTTAAGGTGTGTCACTTTGTTTCTGCTGCATTTGTTCAACTCTGTGAAGCTGTGATTCTTCGTCTGTCTAAAACACCTGATGGTCTAATAAAGCGCTGAATGGCCCATAGCGAGGCAGGAAAAAGGGTAGGTGGGGCTGGCAGGCGAAGAGAATCTGTAGGAGGAGAAATGTGGGAGGAGGAGAAGCAGCAGCAAGAGAATAAGGAGAGGAGGATGTCAGGGGCCAGTCAGTCACCCAGCCGCACAGCCAGCCGCGGAGGAAGAAGGAAAGTAAGATATACAGTAGTAAAAAAAGATAAAAGCCCAGAGGGAAAAGGTAGATGGGATAATTTAAGTTAAGGAAAGCAGGCTGAAAACAAACCAAGCTAAATCCAGGCATTCATAAGTAATAATAAGCCTCCGTGTATTGATTTTTTGGGAGCTCATGGTGGGCCCCCCCAAAAGCAAAATCATACAACACAGCTTCTAAATGGTCAGTTCTGAGAACTGACAGAGGAGCAGGGGCAAGTGTGAGTTGCACACACCTGTCATCCCTTCATCCAGAGACCTGCTTCTCCCTTTGCTTCGTAGGTGACCACATCCCTCATACTGTTCTGGCAGCCAAAAGACCATGCTGATCTAGGCATTCACCTTTGTTACTTGAGGGGCCTGCTCTTCACAATGGATAAACAACTCCTAAGTAGTATGCAATCCAATAAAATCACTTAAGTCAACTAAGTTGGAAAAGAACCTCTGGCACATGCTATTCAAAGGCCAAAGGTTCCTTTCCTTTCTGTTTGCAAATAAATGCTGGTTTTCTCCTGTGAGGCTTACATAAAGTAAAAATGCAAAATATCAACAAACTGGAAGTGCCCTCTGATCACTGCACACAGTTCACATACTCTGTAGTCCATGTCCTCCTTGTAGAGTAGGCATGTGCACACACTCACCACCTGGTCATTCTGTGGACCGCGGGTTCATCATATGCCTGCAGTTCTCACCTAGAGTGCACTTGGTAGACATTCTTGTAGGAGTGGCCACCCTGCTTTGAGCCATGTATCCTAACCTTCTCCTCCTGAGAAGAGGTGACATTCTTGGCTTTTACTTAAAGGGACAGTCTGTCACATCTCCAGCAATGATTTTTTTGCTGTTGTCTCGTATCTATATGGCTAATGTACCGCTTGCATATCAGCATTATATTCTTACTGTACTTTTAAATGTAGATTTTGTGTTGGTAAGACCAGGCCGATAGATCAGGAGGTAACAGTCACTCAAGGGATAGCTTGTTATCCTTGCAGATCTCCAGTGGAAAGGCACATGTCATGGGAGCCATATATGGAAGCCCCAGCAGTACCTCTAGCAAGAGACTTCAGCGTGGCTTCTGAGGGGAGGCCCAGGTAGGGCATAGGAGAAGGGGCCAATGTAGACAATTTAATGCTTTCAGGGGAAGAACCATCCCTAGTTGTGTTGAGTAATATTTTGCTTGTGTTCTGACAAATAAAGTTTGCCTGGAGATCAGAGGACAGAACTAGCCACTAATTAGCCATAGAGGCCAGGCAGTGGTGGCACACAACTTTGATCCCAGCACTTGGGAGGAAGAAGCAGGAAGACCGGGAGTTCAAGATCACCCTGGCCTACATGAGATTGAGACAGTCTAAAAGAGAAACAGAGCCAGGTGGTGGTGGCGCATGCCTTTAATCCCAGAATTAGGGAGGTGGAGACAGGAATATAAGGCTAGTAGAGACAGGATCTCCCCCATTCAGCCTGAAGATTAATAGAAACAGGATCCCCCATTAGGTCTGATATTTCAAAGAGGTAAGAAGTCTAGTGGCTGTTGCTCTGCTTCTCTGATCTTTCAGTTTTCACCCTAATACCTGACTCTGGGTTTTTATTAAATAAGACTAAGTAGGATTGTGCTTCATAGCTGTTTGGTATCTGGGCCCAGGCTGACTAGAGCATGTGGATGGTGTCTCAGAATGTGGAAGTCTATAGAGAAGGTGGCTGGGAGCGTGGCTCTGAACTGCAGGTGAGTTCTTATTGTGGATCTCTAAGAACTGACTAGTCCTTGGGAGACAGACCAAGTCAGTGTGTCTCAAAAGTGCCAAAACATCAAATCTAGAAGCTAGAAAATGTAGTTATCATACACCTGACTCTAGGAACCCTAGCCTCTGGGCATCTGGTTTTATCCCATTTAGTAGTACCAAGAAAACACAAAGTGTAGCATGTCTGTATGCTACGTGATAAACCCTACATTTTACACAAAGCACAGGGCTCCATGTAGCTGCCTTTGGTTATTTGAATGGGTGATGCAATCTCATGGTCCAAAAATTAGAATAAAGAGGTTTTTTTTAAAAGCATTTTTGTCCCTACCCAAGCCCTCACAAACAATATTTAGTTTTTAGTGTAACCATTACATATATGTGATACTTTTCATTACTTTTCAAGGGCCTTGCACATTAGATTTGTAGTCTACCACTGAGCATATCCCCAGCCCTTTGGTTTTTGAAATGGGCTTTCTCTATATATAGCACAGGCTAGTCCCAACTTCCAGTCCTCTTGACTTAGATTCCTAAGTACTGAAATCACAAGTGTGTGGCATCAATCTCAGCACATTTAATGATGCTATGCAAATTCTAAACAGGCAGCATCCACTTCTAAAGTGGCAGCGA
>PVIU01005650.1:0-110776 GCA_004026605.1 Ondatra zibethicus | reverse complement strand
ACCTTATCCAAAAGACCACACCTCCTAATCCTTTATAAACATTTCCACCAACTGGGAACCAAACATTCAAGTATATGAGCCCATGTGAAGCACAATTAATAAAAACTCAGAGACAGAAATTAGGGTTCAACTTGAAGGTCAGAAAAGCAAAACAGCCAGCCACTGACTCTTACCTCTACCTCAGTCTGAAATGGTGATCCTGCCTCCAAGAATCTCAGAATGAGACCAATACTGAGAGCTGTCTCCTCCCGCTTTATAATCCTCTCTAGTTCTGGGATTAAGGGCATGCACCACTACCACCTGGTTTCTATAGCAAGCTAGTGTGGCTGCTGGGATTAAAGGTGTGTGTCGTTGCTGCCTGGTCTGTAAGGCTGGCCAGTGTGGCTGTTTTACTTTTCTGATCCTCAGGCAAGCTTTATTTATTAAAATACAAATGAAATGCCACTACACCTATGGGGACCATCCTCATTCAAACAACCACAAGATTGTACACATATACCCAGCAGAGGGGTTTTTACGACCATCTCTATAGATATAGATTGGATTTTTGTTCTAGTGTGGTTTCTTTGCTGTGGTAGCACCATAACCAAACGACTAGGGAATGAAAGAGTTTATGTCATCTTACAGATCTGTCTTTGAAGGAAATCGGGAGGACCTCAAAGATGGAACCTGGAGGCAAAACTGCAGAAGAAGATGCTTACTGGCTTGCTCTCTGGATCATATTCAGCCACTTTTCTTATATAGCCTAGACTCACTTGTCTAGGAATGGTACTGTACACCAGTGGAATAGGTCCTCCTACATCAATTAGCAATTAAGAAAATATGCCATAAATATGCCCACAGGCCAATATGATAGAGACATCTTTTCATTTGAGGCTCCCTCTTTCCAAGTATATGAAACTGGCAACCAAGATTAGCCATTAGTGATTTAAAGCTCCAAATGCATTTCATGTTAAAGTCCCAGAGCTAACAGAGTATTTGTGTTTATGTTTTGTATTTTTATAAAACTAAGTTCGGTAGTTTGAAAGTAATTGGCCCCCATAATCTCATAGGGAGTGATACTGTTAGTAGGCATGGCTTTGTTGGAGTGGTATGGCCTTGTTAGAGGAAGTGTGTCACTTGGGTGGGCTTTGAGATTTCTTATGTTCAGGATACTGCCCAGTGTCTCAGTTGACTTCCTATTGCCTGCAAGATGTAGGACTCTCAGCTACTACTCCAGCACCGTATCTGCCTGCACGCAGCCATGCTCCCCACCATTATGATAATAGAATAAACCTCTGAAACTGTAAGTGAGCCACAAATGAAATGCTTTCTTTGTAAGAGTTTCTGTGGTCATGGTGTCTCTTCACAGCAGTAGAAACCCTAACTAAGACACTAAGATGTACACAAACGCAGTAATCAGGGCCAACAGCCAACACTTCCTCAAGGATTAGTGAGTGAACATTACGTATTCATAAATACATATCACGGATTCTATCTTTGTAATTCATGAACTTTGATGTCTAGACAGAAAAAGAATACAGTGTCGTGTTTGAGCACCACTTGAGTGTGACAATAATTTGCAGGGACATTTAGGTAGACCTAGAATACCATAAATTAGATACGGTGTTTCTAAAGAGAAATCACTCCTCCCCACACCTTTTTTTTTCTGATTTGAAGTCATTAACTTTTTTTGCTTAACTATTTTTCCCCTACGATGCAAAGAAATCTATGACCCAAATACATTTTGTGAGGTCTCTTAAATAACATATCATAAAATCATATACAGTAAACTTAAGCACAGTTAGATAAATATTTAAAAACACAAATTTTATTTTATTTTGGTTTTTCAAGACAGGGTTTCACTGGGAAGTCCTGGCTGTCCTGAAACTAACAGAGATCTGCCTGCCTCTGTCTCCTGGGTGTTGGGATTAAAGGCATGTGCCACCACTGCCTGGCAAGAATACAAATTTAGACAATAGTCTTTTCTTGAAACTTGATAGTAATCTTCAAAGTTCACAATATTAAAAAAAATTTTATTCCTTCCTTGAGAATTTTGTGTACTGTTTTGACAATATTCATTCTCCCTCCTCCTCCCTGCCTTCCCAGATCCCCCCTCCAGATCTCCCCAACCAGCCTTCCCAGATCTCCCCCCTTCTGGACCTCCCCAACCCCAGCCTTCCCAGATCCCCATCCCCCCTCCTCGTCTGGATCTCCCCAGCCAGCTTACCCAGATCCCCTCCGGGCCTCCCCAAATTTGTATTTTGCTTTTTTTTAACTAATTCACTGGAGTAAATTTGTGTTACCCATGTACTCCTGGGTGCAGGGCCATCCACTGGAGTGTAGTTGACCATACTATACCCTTAAAAAAACAAAACAGCTGAGTGTCTCTCCTCCAGCAGTCGTCAACTGTCCATAGCACCTCAGTTAGGGGTGGGAGCTTGTAAACCCTCCCCCCTCCAAGCTAAAATATTGACTGGTTTGATCTTCACAAATGATTTTCCCTTCCATACATAAACACTATCAACATAATTGGAAGATAAAAATTTACATATGAAAATATTACCATTGCATCTACTCGGTGCGCTTCTTGTACCAATTTTGCATGGTTGACTAATTCAGTCCGTAGGCAGTTGTGCGGATCACAACTGTCTGTTCTAAATGATCACAATGAACTAGAGTCAGGCAGGGCGATACCTGTTGTCATCCATATTCACCATCCGTGCTTCTGTTCTTTCATCCTTCCTCCCTCAGGGTTCACTGCAAACGAGGTTCAGAAGCAGCCCTCAAAGTGTCTATTTCACCATCATTTCCTGTGCTCAGCTAACAGTATTGTGTCTCGCCTTGCCACGTCATTGGCCCCGCCCCCTCCACTGACTGGCTCTCCTAAAGCTCCACTCTCCATCCAGTTTCCTTTGGCTCTTACTCTACTTCTCTCTTCTCATTAGCACTTCTTGAAGGAGCGCTACATTGTCCTTCCGTTTTTCTTTCTTTCTTTCTTTCTTTCTTTCTTTCTTTCTTTCTTTCTTTCTTTCTTTCTTTCTTTCTTTCTTTCTTTCTTTCTTTCTTTCTTTCTTTCTTTCTTTCTTTCTTTCTTTCTTTCTTTTGGTTTTTCAAGACAGGGTTTCTCTGTAGCTTTGGAGCCTGTCCTGGAACTCGCTCTGTAGACCAGGCTGGCCTCGAACTCACAGAAATCCGCCTGCCTCTGCCTCTCGAGTGCTGGGATTAAAGGCGTGCGCCACCACCGCCCGGCTTGTCCTTCCATTTTCATACCATCCTTTTGTTCTCTTTCTCTTTTTTATTACGGTAAAATACATACTACGAGTGTATGTTACACAAAACTTGCCATTTAAATTGATTTTAAGTGTTCAGTTCTGTAGAGTCTAGCACGTTCAGACTATTGTGCAACAGTCACTTCCACACATCTCCAAACTTTTTTCAGCTTCCCAAATGGAAATGACATCTATTAAACACTATTCTCTCCTCCCGATCTTTGGCAATTACTGCTCTATGTTCTATCTCTATGAAACCGACAACACTAGATCCTTACGTAGCAGAATCATGAACTGTCTGTCCTTGTCGCTAGCTTATTTGAAGACATCTTCAGAGCTCACTGTGTCTCCTCCTCTTCACTATTTCTTGCTGATATAATCCACTCCCTTGGCTTTGTTCTTCTACCTGTGGGTTAGCTCTGATTCCATGTGTAACCCAGATTTATTTTCTGAGCTCTGGGAAAGGACTAACATCTATAACTAGAAATCTCTACATGAGTGTTCCAAAGACCATATGTTAAAAACAAGACTTAACCTCTTTCTCTCCAAAATTGCTGTACCCATAACATTTGATTTTTTTTTTTTTCGAGACAGGGTTTCTCTGTGGCTTTGGAGCCTGTCCTGGAACTAGCTCTTGTAGACCAGGCTGGTCTCGAACTCACAGAGATCTGCCTGCCTCTGCCTCCCAAGTGCTGGGATTAAAGGCGTGCGCCACCACCGCCAGGCTCATTTAATTGATTTATTTTATTTTATTTTTTTTAGTGTTCTCAGTTTTTCTACTTAATGAGCCTGGTGGTACTTGTCAGTTTGAGTATTGGACTAATTCTTCATCCAGGCCCAGTCTCCTCACAAGTCTGCTTCTTTTCCTTGAGATACATCCTCATCTAATAATCCCTACCTGGCACCCTTCTTCTCTTAACTGCTGAGCATGTTGGCGCCTGACTTTAGCTACATTTCAATCTGGAAATTGCCCTTGTTGAACAGAGCTGAAAGCCATGCTTTCTTGGAGCAGCCTAATGCAATGACTGCTAACGAGCCTGACCATGTTGCCCTATCCATGACAGGTCCACAGATTATCCTAGCTCTGTGACTCTCCTGTGACTGGTTACAACCCAGCCTGTCCTTCTGCCCCATTTAGATTCAACTTCTCGCCTTCACCTTACAGGTGCTGATCCTGAAAGCGAGCTTCATGCACACAGATGTGCAGCTGAGTCTGCACCCTGGGACACTGCATAGCAACACTTGCTCTCAACAGCCCTTGCTTATTTCCATCACATCTCTATGCTGCTATCCCATAATTACCTGTTTACTCAAGTGTCTATGTCTAAATATAGTCAGCAATGCGAGAACAGGAATTCAGTCTTATCTTTTTATCTTCGTTTGCTTTTTCTCTTAATTAAGTCCTTCTGAATAAACGAGTGTATAAATAAAAGCAAGTGAGATCGCCATCTTTGAAAGCCATGTGCAGAAGAGGGGACATTCCTAAAATCAGTTCAGTCCTTCCTGAACCATATTTCTTTTTGGAATAGCCCCATAAAATCTGGATTATCTTTCCTCAGACATGTTTTAGGTTTGCTGCTTTTCATGCTTCGTGAAATTGTAAGAAGTATGGATTTGAAGGTCTGGACTTAGCAGCCAGGATTAAATTCTCACAGCATTGTACACTAATTGTGAGATTTGGGAAAATAGTTCTTCATGCCTCGGTTTACCAGGATAATCTAGCCCATTGGCATTGCTAGGTAGTTAAAAAATGAGACAACTCTATAACGTGATGGTGTATAGTAGATATTTAGTAATTTTTTTATTCCCCTTCACTCCTGTTTCTTTTTAGATTAAATTTACCTTTTATAAGAACTTGCAAGGAAATAAATGATAGTGGTTCAGTCCTGCTGAGACGATCTCATTGGCTCCCGCTATCGTTTTAATCCTCGCGTGCCCAATCCATCATTCTCTGCCACTGTGCTTATTTTAGAAGGGAAAGCATGTGACTGAAGGCATCTACTCAACCATGCAAGTCCCTGCTTGCTACAGGCTTTGTCATTCACTTGTGAGACGGCAAATATGCCAGTGGCAAGGCGTGTGGCTAGGTGTGTCTGAGAGTGAATCAAAGGTGAGTGTGTGACATGAATGGGTTTCCATGAGGTGGGGAGGGGCTAAAACAATTAACATGGGCCCCAGTGAGAAGTTAAAGTGTCCATAGCAAGGTACTTTGAATCTGGGTGCCAATTCATCCATATTTTCAGGTTTCTCCCTCTCAATATTTGAAAAAAAATCACATTTCTCTCTCTCGTTTTTTGAGACAGGGGCTCTCTGCATAGCCTTGACTTGCAGACTTGCTCTGGAGACCAGGATGGCCTCGAACTCACAGACTTCCACCTGCCTCTGCCTCCATGTGCTGTGATTTACAGGTGTGCACCACTGCTTTTTAAAGGTTTATTTATTTTTTATTTAACGTGCATGGATATTTTGCTTGCGTGTATGTGTGCCACATGCATGCAGTGCCCTTGGAGGTCAGGAAAGGACATCATCTCCTTTGAAATTGGAGTTGCAAACAGTTGTGGGCTGTCATGTGGGTGCTGGGAATTGAACCTGGAGCCTCTGCAAGATCTGCAAGTGCTTTTAACTGTCGAACCCTCTCTCCAGCCCACATTACTCTCTTGAGGTTAAGTGGGCCTCTGTTACAAGTAGGAGGAAGTATTCAAAAGCCAGTGATAAGTTCTTAAAATCAGTCTTAAATGCCCTGAATAGATTAGGAGAGAAAAAGACAGGAGTGGGGCATCGGGGGTGCCGGGGGACGATGACGACACACATGAAGAAACAAGAAGGAAGGATGGAAAGAAAAAAAAGAAACTTTCTGTTGTTTTAAACTGTAAATTTTAGCCTTTTCTGGCTAATAACATTGTAGCTGCGGAAAACCCAAGACAGCCCAAGTGAATGAGAGTCTCAGGAAAAGCAGGGATAGCTGACTGTCTCAGAAAGTAGAACTGGAAGGTTCTTCAGATTTCTTGTCCATCCGTCCATCTCTATTGCCCCATGCTAGAGTGACTTAGCTCCTCTCTCCCAGTCTCTCAGCTAGGTCTGTCTACATCAGTTCCCACTTCCAGTTGCTAGGTGACTTTCAGTGCAATTCTGTATCCTTATACTTCTACATTCTTGTAAAGAGATGGGACCTAATTAGCCCCTTTTGGACATTCCCTAAAAGCGCTCTTGACCCAGATTGCTTCAAAGGCTTAAAGGGACTTAAAATTTGCTTGTGTGTGTGTGTGTGTGTGTGCGGGGGTGTGTGTGTCAAGGATGCCCTCTACACAGACCCATTAACAGTAGCCATGGGGTTGGGCGTGAAATATAAAACATGGTTACTAATCCTTAAGGAAATTGGAGGCCTCTTCCACTGACAGAAGCTATCAATTGGAGCCTGGTGAGATAGGGCCTGTCCATGTGGTATGCATCGTCTCAGCTTGTCCAGTAAACTAAGATGCAGAGTCTCCCGGTCAGTAAGAGACAAACAGTCCTCTCTCTACTGCTGAGCATACAACTGATCAAACAGATATCTTGGTCTTAACTGGAAAATTGACCAGTGGCTTCTGAGTTGAGTCAATTTTTTTTGTTGAGCTAAATAAGACAGGAAAACTGGGCACCCATGGTCAACAGCATAGGCTAGTCTTTTAGATTCAGCTTTAGCAGGAGCCACTCAACAGTGAGAGCACTTGGGGTGACAATATTCACAAACGCAAGATTGCTTTACGGCAGTGGAATAATCATTAAGACTGTTTTGATGTTAAAGCATAAATTGCAAACTATTTCACTTCCCTTTGACGTTGGTTAACTATAAATGTGAAACAAGAGTGTGGTAGTTTGAATGTAATTGGCTCCCATAATCTCATAAGGAGTGGCACGATTAGGAAGTGTGGTTTGTTGGATGGGTTTGGCCTTGTTGAAGGAAGTGTGTCACTGTGGGGATGGGCCTTGAGGTTTCCTATGCTCAGGACACCGCCCAGTGTCCCAGTCAACTTCCTGTTGCCTACAGGATGTAGCACTCTCCGCTCCAGCACCACATCTGCCTGCACGCCACCATGCTCCCCACCAAGATGATAATGGACTGAACTTCTGAACTGTAAGCCACCACCATAGTTAAATGTTTTACTTTATAAGAGTTGTCATGATCATGATGTCTTTTCACAGTAATAAAAAACCCTGACTGAGACCAAGAGTTTCCTTTGGCCTTTAGAATCACCATCTGCTAGCAACAGTCCCAGGAATAATCTCTTTACTGTGTGGTCATCTGTTTGGCCGCCGCTTACAGGGTGTGTTAATTTACTTTTCTCCTAAAATATTTATCTCCATGTTAAACTCTTCTCTGTAATACTCTGCCTTCTTGATTTAACTTTCTTAGAGACATCTTTTAATTTTCTTTCAAAGTACCCACTGGCTTCAACCCCTTAATTGTTATGCATCCAGCTGCCAGTCAAAACCGCCACTTTGTCTCTGTTACCTCAGTTTAGGATTAAGAAGAAATAATCTAATTAAATTACTATAAATTAAGCTGTTGATCAGAGTAAGCGAAGGAAAATATAGAATTATGAAAATCATAGATTTCATACTCTTCTTGAAATGTCTCAAGTTGTCTCAGACTTTCTTGACACTATCAGCAGAGAGGAAGGCTCTGCACTAGTTCCTGACCAGAGGTGATGAGATCTAGAACAGGGATTGTGACTCTAATATTTGAGAAACCATTACCAAATCTTACATAATTTAAGATTCTGTCATTTATAAAAACGTGTCCCTATTTCAGAACTGTTAAAAATAGTGTGTCATAGATTCTCCTGAAACATGGTGCATTACTGGGCGGTAGACCATGCAGAGGGAAGGGTGAGGGAGCGGTATGAGTGTTGAGTTTTGACACCAAACTTACCTTCTGCTACTGGAGCTTGGGGCTGACATGTCAGTGCTGAGAGGCGGCAGAATCTTCTAAGAGTTGGGGCTTTATGGGGAGAAGGGGAGCCTTTGAGGGTACGGCCCCCTGAAGGGATTGATGTCATCCATTCATATGAGTGTGGACGGTTATAAGGTAAGGCCACCTGCTTTCTTATTCTCCTCTTCACTCGGTTGTTTCTTTTCTGCTTCTCCAACGTGTCATGACTTTGACCCAAGGGGGTCCTCAACAGAAGACAAAATGATGATCTTGGACTTTTATTTTCCAAAATATAATATTACTTTATAAAAGACCCAACTTCATGTATTTTGTTACAGCAAATATAAATATACTAAGATAGCTTCCACTTATGGCCTTATAACCTTGGGCAGAGCATTACATGTCTATTTTATGTAAGCAAGGAAAACAATATGTTTTATATAAGATTTTGTAGGTGAAAGTGCCTAACACATAGTAAGCGCTCAGGGCCTGTTAGCCAAATTTGAATCTACTTTCTTTAAAATGCCATTGGATATTTTAGGGAAAAGACTATTGTCCTAGTAGAGAAACTGATTACAGAGTAAAAAGCCAGGTGTGTCTGCATACCCTGTAACCTAGCACTCAGGAGATGGAGGCAGGAGGATCATCCGTTTGAGGCCAGCCTGGGCCATGTATTGAGGACGTGTCACCAACTACACACATAAAAACAAATATAAGAGAATCCGGATTGGGCTGGTCTCTGGCCATTGTTTCTCCTCAGGTTCTTTTTCTAAATTATTATATTGTTAGGTCTCCTGCTTTGTGTCAGGCACTGGCAATGAAAAATTAAACCAGGCGTGGCAGCATCCACAGATCACCCCTAAGTCGTGAGGAAAGAAATGCAAGCTAATCATTGTGGGAGCCAGCTCTTCTAAAGGTGGATTCCTGATGTCTTCTACAATTTGTAAAGTGCTGTGGACATGTGAGTGACTTAAAACAACCTTATCAGAAATAAAATTTCCCTTTTTAATGTCTCCTTCCCGCTCAAGTTAATCTTGACTTGGCATCAAGATACATTTTATCTTTCTTCTGTTCTTGCTCTCTGCATTTGCTTCCTTCTTTGTTAAGCATGTAGAGAAAGTGAATCATTAAGCAAGAAACAAGAAGTGTGCATGTAGCATCTGAGTCAAAATTAGTAGGCATAATTTTAGATCCACCTGTTTTTGTGGTGCCTTTGCTGTGAAATACTTACCAGTCTATAGAAGGCACAGTTTTCTATGTGAAGCAGCATGGCAAAGTGGGAAAAACATAGCCTAAGAGATCAGAATAAATTTAAATTTTGGCTTTACTAGTTTTCTGGGCAAGTCACTTAACCATGCTGAGCTTTGGTTTCCAATAATGATGACATTAATAAGTATATGTGGCTACATGTGGTGAGCCTTTAATAAATGTTATTATTTTTAAACCCTAACTCAGCTCTTAGATAACTGTGCAAATGCCTTAGTAGAAGGTAAGCATATATTAGGGGCACAGCTGACATGACCACATTAGCAAGAAAATAGTTATTAAAATTAGCTTGACCTAGGATACCTATTGGATACAGATAGCACAGTCAACTCTGAACACCAAGATGGGTACAGTTTGAGCCTCGTGGGTGTATAATGTTAAAGCCTAGTTTACAATGTGGAAAAGAAATTTGAAATTCTTTGGGATCAGGTATTGTGCCAAAGTAGGAGATTTCATATCTGACTAGAGTGACAATAGTGGTTTTTGATTTTAGTGTAAATATCTGGACCCTTTCGGTTTTAGGAAACTCCATTAATGGATGGATGTAGGACCCACTTCCTACCAATGAGATGCAAGGCCGGTTTCCATATCCTAGGAAAAAGGGAGCATCCATGTAATATACTGTAGAAACAAAGCCGATAAACAATTTATTCTGATAGGAAGGATTATGGCAGCAGTACTCAGGTTAGTGACATCAGTGTCCAGTGCTGTGGGAATTTGTTTACACTGTGTGAAGATGCATCTATGATCTGCCTCACCTACCTAAGGTTTAATAAAGAGCTGAATGGCCAATAGCCGGTGGTATTTCTGGGGAGAGAGAGGAATTCAAGGTTAGAATCTGCTGTGGGAGGAGATGCCAGCGAGACACGGAGGGAGCTGGACATACAGAAAGGAGGCGAGGTGAAGAACCACATGGCAGACCATAGATTAATAGAAACAGGTTAATTTAAATTATGAGAACTAGTTGGGAACAAGCCTAAGTTAAAGGTCAAGCTTTCATAATTAATCATAATCTCTCTGTCATTATTGGGGAGCTGGTGGTCCCAAAAGAAAGTCTAACTACAGTTCAGGTTTGCCCAGAAGTGGTAATCATGTCCTGTGAAATACAGAAAATATTAATGACAGTGAACCAGAAAAACCAGGCATGTTTGGCTGTTCTAATTGCTTGGCCTTCCTTGGTTCTGGTTTATTTCATTTTTCTTTTCCTTTCTCTTTTCTCCTTCTTTTGTTCCTTCCCTTCTTCCTTCCTTCCATTCCTATCCCTTCTTTCTATTCTTCTCCCTTTCTGTGTGTGTCTCTCTCTCTTTTAGATAGGGTATCACTTTATAGCCCAGTCTGACTT
This sequence comes from Ondatra zibethicus, assembly GCA_004026605.1. Taxonomy (NCBI): domain Eukaryota; kingdom Metazoa; phylum Chordata; class Mammalia; order Rodentia; family Cricetidae; genus Ondatra; species Ondatra zibethicus. The sequence goes on along the minus strand of PVIU01005650.1, from coordinate 100,005 downwards.
CAAATTCACAGTTCTCCTGCCTCCTAAATGCTAGGATTATAGTTGTGCATGCTCAGCTCTCTGGCTCTTTTCTTTTAGTTTTTAAAATATGTATTGTTTTATGTGTGTGAGTGTTTGCCTTCATGTATATCTGTCTGTGTACCATGTGCATGTCTGGTGCCTAGGGAGACCAGAGGAGGAGTAACAGATGGGCTATGGATTCTGGGGAGCAAACCCGGGCCACCTGCAAGAGCAACAATAAACCACTGAGCCAGCTCCAGTGCTCCTCTGGCTCAGTTTCTTGAACCTGGTTCTTTGGACTTCTTATCAATCTTTGGAGCACAAAGATTAATGTCTATTAATGCACAGTATGCCTGTTGTCCATTGAAGAGAAAGTCCATTTCAGTCATCTGTCTCTAACTCTTGACTATATTAGGACAAACGGAAGAATCACAGTGTTTGGGCAAAGTGGAGACCAAAGCTACCACTTTACAAGGAGGCAAAGAGAGAGAATTCAGTGGCAGTGTTGGTGGTCCAGATGGGAATGGATAATAGCTATTTGTTACTGGGCCCTCCTACATGAATATACTCCCTAACCAGAGCTCCTCTCAAGAACCAAGATCTCAGCCGGTAATGAGAAGGCGGATTCTGTTAAGGAATGCTTCCTTAGGGAATAATCTAAGGCAGCAGAAATGTCCCGACTCCTGACACAGAGGGCAGAACTGAACCAATATAATAATTTCAGGTCATTCCTACCTCCAGGTTCCCTTCAAGGACAGAGTCAGCAAGAGAATCAGAGAATGGTGCCATGTTTCATGTCTGCGGAGTTGTTTCTGGGATTTAGCCACAGCTTAAGCAGCCTTCACTCCTTTGGGAAGAGGAGGTAGGATCCTAATTGGGTTCCTGAGGAGTCTTGACTAACTCCAGCCACAACTAATGAGACACTGCTCTCCAGAAGAGGACAGTGGGAGACGCAAGATCTGGAACTGGAGACCAGGGCCCTACTTACAGGTAACCTAACACGCAGGACAATAGCCAGGAGGCTAGACTCTGGAGGACTGAAGACAGGTAGGGAAGGGAACATTAGAAGCGTGTGCAAAGAGGTATGAGACAAAGGCCGGATGCTCTTAGTTACATGTGCTTAGTATGTGTGCTCAAATGTTACATATGCTCATTGTATGTGCCCTGTTACATGTACTTAGTTGCTACATGTGCTGATTGCTATGGACTCGATCACATGTGCTCAATTGTTTCAGGCACGCTGTGGTAACATGTGCTCAGTTACATGTGCTCATTGCCTGTGCACAGTTATACGTGGTGATGGCTGCAGCGGGATGAGCTGCATCCAAGGCGTTCGAAGTCTCCAGAACCTAAATTGTCTCTTCTCAGTCACAGTGATGATAATTATCAATTATTTATTATAACTACTGTATAATTAGTAACTATGTGTGTTATTTATAATATGGCTAGCTCCCCACCAAACCTGCTCTCCTGGCATGCTTGCCAAATGTACACGGACCAGCTCTTATGATCGAGTGGAGAACAGTGCAAGGACAGTCATGTGGGACGATGGTGTGGGTGAGGTGCTTTGTCCTGAGAGTCCTTCAGCCTCCGTGCACACTAGGACATTTGAAGAGCACTTTCTGTACCCTGCATGGGATATTTTTAGAGCCTTAGCTGCCTCAAAGTAGAAAATAAAACTCAACAGGATTTTTAGCTTGTTTTTCATTTCTGTGTTTCCTTGGCAGCCGTAATATTATACATAGTAAATATCTAGGGTAAACCAGGCAGTTCACAGGGAGAAATGATATTTCACACCTCTATTTTGGAATTATGTGCAAAATTTGCCACATGCCTCATGTTGAACATCACATAGTTAAATTGCTAATCGTTTCAGTGTGGTGAACTACAATTAAATTATTAGTCATTGTCCTATTGCATTGGAATATTTGATTTCTCAACTCAGATAAAATACATAGGAAAGGTTGCTGCTGTACAAGCTTTTTATCACAAAATTATGCAAAGCCATGAAAACCAGATTAACAATGGCTTCAAACTGAGCGAATGACCAGAGAGCTTAGATCCTCTGTCTGAAGCAACAGAACTAAACTTACGGAAATTAGGAGTTTCTAATAGAATAAAACTAAAAGGCTCCCGCTTCCCAGTGACTGGGCACTAGAATTCTGGGGCCTCTGGCAGATATTAGCCATGCCTAAAATTTCCCCTTGGGGCTAAAAGCACTGACTGAACCAGATGACTGGCAACAGAGCGCCCCACCTCCCTTTGCCAGCTGACCGTCAGTGGGGTACCCCACCTCCCTTTGCCAGCTGACCGCCAGAGAGGTACCCACCTCCCTTTGGCTTTGGCTGCTCCTTACTTTTCTTCTCTCCCCATTGCTTGTTATCTTGTTTCCATGCTCCCTCCCCGCCTCCTTCTCACTCCCCTTGCCGTTTTGTCTCCTGTTTCCTCCATCTTTTGTTGCAGTCTTCAAGCCTGACCTCCTCTCTTTCCTCCCCATCTCATTCTTCCTCATTTCTCTCAAGGCGAAACTGCACAGTGGTTATTAACAGCATACGCTCGGAAAAGTAGATTAAGGCTTCCAATTCTGGCGTTCCATGTGCTAGCTAAGCTACTTACCTTTACCTGATGCTATTACTGTGTATTTAGACCGAGGTTCAGATGGGGAAACAGGACCCTCCCCGTGGGAGACGCTGGGAATGGAGGTCTAAAGAGGCTACTGTGTGATGGAGTGAGGTGCCCCTTAGTCCCTTGAGAAGGCAGACAAGTCCAACTAGTGAAATAGCATTGCAGATAGGAGCTGGTCGAGGATCCATGGAGGGTTTCACACTCAAGCATTAGGTGATGCTATTTTTTATCCATGGGGCCTGAGGTCTCAAAAACATTATCAGGATGTGGAACAAGGGAAGCAGACAGCCAGACCTGCTGGCCCCTCTATCTGTCCAATACTCAATTTAACCAGATGATCTTCAGAAAGCAATGACTGAGCTTTCCCTCTGTCTTCCATATCTCATGCAAATTCCACTTTGGGTTAAACGAAACTCAGAATCGTACAAGAAGAAGATTCTGGAGATCCTAAGGTCTCACTCAACTTAATTGGTGGGGTAAAACAAACCTCACCACATGAGTAATTTTCAAAATACAGTTATCAGTGATAGTGGATATCATAAACGATGCTGTGAAAATTTAAACAAAGTTTACTACATGAGAAGAAAGCACTTTATGCAGTGTGCACCCAACAGATGCCATTCATGATTTTCTCTACGTCTTAGCCCTTCCTGGGAGCTCTGGCTGAGCACCATCACCAAGTCTCTGAGCATCGTTGCCGTGTGACCAGTGTGCAGGATGATTGGAAAGTGGAACAGAAAGATAGTACTATTATTTTCCAGGTTGTGCACACAGTGACTCTTTAGGCATCAACAGTTTGGTGCTTTTAACAGCCTGTGGACTAGGTAGCATCACCGTTCACATGAAAATGCAATGAAATTGAAGGAGAAAAAAGGGGGGACAGAGAAAAAGAAAAGAAAAAAAGAAGAAATTGAAGGAGAGAGTACACATCCCCGTCCTAAATATAAACTGTCTCCTGAAGCAAAACCCCTGCAGTTCAGTACTTTCAAAAGTAGTAAATGGTTTCAGATGGCACCCACCACAGTCTCCACTCACCTTTCCGTGGCTTCTGTCTCTCCCAGCCGTGTTCATTCATCATTACCTGCCACATCCTAGAAGGCAGGTGGGTTTCCAAGCCCTGGTCTCTAGGAGGACGAATTAATAAGAGGTGGGCTGGTCCTGATATCCACATGGAAATCAGCGGACAAGGAGTACGGACTTCCAGTTCTGTCATTTTTTACTTATTTGCCCTCTGCTCTCCCAGCCCTTCCCCAAAGTCTTTTACAGATAAATTTGCCCCTGGCTTCATCCTCTGCGAAGCAAGACCTGAAGTGTTCACAAGGCCAAGTGGGCAAATGGCACAATCTTATCTTTTGTCAGATGTGACACCTATTTTGAAAAAAAAAAAAGAAAAAAAGAAAAAGAAAAAAAATCCTGAGACATAAAGGATGGTTGCACACAGAAAAAGCAGAGACTTGTCCCCAAGCAGGTGCAGGTGCAATCCCTTCAAGTGCACTTGTGATGGGCTAACAGAGTGCTTTTCACTCTGTGGAGCTTGAGGTTGGAAGGTGTGCTCTTAGGGAAACACTTGCTTTCCTATAGTTTGGAGGATGTATGACATGAAGGGCCGAAGACACCAGAAGACGATGATTGATGGTGTTTGGATACGGTGGTAATCACCTCTAGCTTATGAGGGATACTTATCAACAATAATGCAGGTAGTGCTGGGTGTGGAGGTTGGCCTGCAGCCCCAGCCTCAGGAAGCCAAGCCAAGACTTGGAGTCCAAGGCCAGCCTAGGTGCCAGAGCAACACTTAACTCAGGGCAAATCATTAATTTAAAGTAGTACTGTGTTCAATGTTTAACTTCACTGAAACCAAAAGTTGCAAGGAAATGACTTGTCCAAAAGCTGGGTTTGGTATTTTAATAAAACTGGTATTATAATAAAACTGGCAAGATTTACAGCATATCATTTAAAATTAGTATACTTGATAGAATCTTTGTTTTTCTGCAGTGCTAAGGAGATAAATGGGGTTAGATTTGTTGGAAGGAGGCAGCTTGTTTCGTTCCTGGCCACTTAGCCCCAAAATAATCACACAGAAACCATATTATTTAAATCACTGCTTGGTCCATTAGCTCTAACTTCTTATTGGCTAACTCTTACATCTTAATTTAACCCATTTCCATTAATCTGTGACTTCCCACGTGACAGTGGCTTACCAGGTAAAGTTCCCAGTGTCTGTCTCTGGCAGGGGCTCCATGGCTTCTCTCTGACTCCGCCCTTCTTTCTCCCAGCATTCCTTTTAGTTTTCCCTGCTTAGCTCTGTTTCCCTATAGCTCTGCTATAGGTCCAAAGCAGTTGCTTTATTAACCACTGGTATTCACAGCACACAGAGGGGAATCCCACATCATAGATTCATGCCTGCTAAAGAGAGACATGGAACTCTGGGACTGGCACTTGCAGGTGTCTCCTGGTGTGCTCGTCCTGGATTGTGTACTGGAATCTGGGCATGAAGTACAGATTCTTTACATCCTAACTGTTCTCTTATGTGTCTCTGGATATTATAATACTAAATGAATTTTGCTAGGGACCAAGGAATAGAATGATGATTAATCACATGGTTAGCATGCACAGACCCCTAGGTTGGATCCCCAGCACAAGGGTCTGGGGGTGAGGGGTTTGCTTACATGATATTTCAATAAAATGATTACTTTTAGTTAAGTATAAATTTTAAAATTTTATTTTCTTAAGTTTTGGAACTTCATTCTCAAAAACAAAATATCTGTTTAAAATTTGAAGAATAAGTTTAACTAAAATCATTGTTTTAATTTTTTTTACTAATTTTATTGAGCTATACATTTTTCTCTGCTTCCATCCCTGCCTCTCCCCTCCCCTTCAACCCTCTCCCATGGTCCCCATGTTCCTAATTTACTCCGGACATCTTGTCTTTTTCTACTTCCCATGTAGATTAGTTAGGGATTGTGAAGCCTCCAGAAGTTTTTTTATTGTACAGGATTGTTTTGGCTATCCTGGGTTTTTTTGCTTTTCCATATGAAGTTGAGTACCGTTCTTTTAATTTTTTACATTTGTTTGTGTGTGAGAGCGAGTGTGTGTATGGGGGGGGGTGTACACATACCACTGCACATGAAGTCAGAGGACAGTTTTGCAGGACCAAATCTGAGACAAATCCCACCATCTTGGTTCTTTAGCTGTCTCCATTTGCAAAAGATCAGACCCATTAAGCTTGTTGATTGTTTATATCCCCTCACAGAAGGGTGGGCAGGGTCATGAGACCCTCACATGAGTATCCAGACCCTCCCTACCACCTGTTGTATGCCACTCTGCCCTAACTGACTGTGACCTGGAGGAAGAGCAGGAGTATATTGACCTGGAAGACTAGGGGAGGGAGTATTTTCAATTTCAAGACTTTTTCTGAGTGCTTAGAGAAGTATACAGAATAATAGACCCCTTATAAACCAAATTAGCCAAATTATTTACTGGACATTTTGGAGAAATACAAAGTGTTTGGACTAAGTTCAATCAGTGAGTGGGAAATAGTTTTTTGAAATGTCTAAGTCACACAGTTAATATTTAAACAGAAAGCAACAATAACAATCTGATTGATCATGTAAAAATAATATCCTCTTGGGGTAGAATTTTGACTGACTTGAACTGCACAGTCCAATAGAAATGTCTACAATGATAGAAATACTCTCTAATCTGCACTATCAAGTAGGGCTAAGCCATGTGTGACCGCTAAGCATCTCACATGGGGGTAGTGTGACGGAAGAGGTAAATTCCAGTTTTAATTAGTTTAAGACTAAGTTTCAGCAGCCGTCTGAGGTAGGAGCTGCTGTATTAATCAGTGCAGTCCTACAGTGCTATTGCTGAAATTTCTTGGGGAAATTCCTTTAAGTTACTCCACTTACTATTTTTACCAATGTTTGCTGGATGTGTTCTTTGTTCCAATCACTGAGAATATAATGTTATGGAACCCTAGCTTCATGGAAGTTATGTAGTCTCCTGGATTAGATAAGTGTCAATCAAACAGTGTCACAGCCATGGGAATTAGAGGATCTGAATGAAGGATAGTTAGCCCTCGAGGCTGGGTTCTTTAAAGAAATCCAGGCTTCATGGCCTCTTTAATGTCTTCTGACTTCTCCCATGGAAATGACCAGTGACCTAGGATCTGAAAGATGTTTGACCCTAGGAAAAGATGGATTTTATCAACCGACACCACAGAGATGAAACAGGGTCAGCAGACATATGATGGGACATCTTTCATACTGACTACATATGTGAACAAGTCCTCTCTCTCTCTTTAGAATGGAGGGCATCAGAAGCACTAAAGCTGTGGGAACTGAAAATGGAAGAGCAAGCCCCAGTGTATCCAGAACTTTCCAAGTCATTTTGACTCAGGCCTCTTTAAGAGCCTCTTTGTTATTAAGTAAATATACTTTTTTTTTTAAAAAAATATTTCTTTAAAGAAATATTTTCAGGATGTTCTTGGAAAAATGCATCCCTACTGAATACTAGTTAGAGTTTGGATATAGAGAAATTGTCTCTTGAAACCATGCCACGTTAAACAACACTGATCTCGTCTGTTTAAATTTTCCCACTGCCCTAAGAGGATAGATAATCTGGGAAACAGTTGATCTGAGGGTTCAGGAAATGAAAGGATCCAAGAGGCTAATAAGTAGAAATTAAAATCTTGTTTTCATGTAGAATTCCAATCTCTCTGGAAGTTTTAACTCATAATCAAGCTTAACTATGAAATGATATATGATAATTTGAAAATAATTATGCGCTCTCAAATGAGATGCCACTAAAATATGGTGGCACTGAATTAAAGTAGAATGTGACTCTCTAATTTTATCTGCTGTAACTTTAATTTGGGTTTTATCTTAAGATGGTACTGCCTCCTCAAAACATCCTGAGCCTGAGCAAACACTCAGACAGAAATGCTGAGACTCACTTCGTCTTTCAAAGAGAACAAAAATTGTACACAGCAGTCCACCTGGGCAATGGCGTGGTAGGCTCTGAGTTAAGTAAAACACATAGATAGATCACTGTAACTCTGGAATATTCTGTGGAAGGGGTTGCTGCATACACCCATTGAGAATTCTTGGGTCAATGTACCATTGAAGGCTTTGCTTCAGCCACAAATATCAATGCCACGTGTTTCCTTCTATAAGGCCTGGGAGTGAGAGGATGCTGCTCCCTCCATAATTCCAGTCTACACATCTCTCAGACCTTGGAACTTTACTGATTGTACTGATTTCCGTCAAACCCACAGATACGTTTAGGTTGTCCCAAAGCTGGCATTGCTACAAGAGGATTTCTAGGCCCTTATTACTTTGCCATCATCTACCAACATCTTTTCCAGTCTCTTGTTGAGTAGGTGTCTGTGAATGGCAAGGCTTAGGGGAGAATTCAGTCCATCTCCTGGCTGGTCATGGATGGCCTCTGCCCAGGCATGCTATGGGATGCACACTATATCTTACATGTAGTTTAACATATAAGCAAATGGTCTTGTAGACTATTTTAAACATTTACAATGTTGAATTTTAAAGAGGATCTAATGTACAATAGTGTTCCAGACTCCTACAGACTTCTACCTGTTGCACAAGTTCTAGTTGGTCTTAAGAATAAAAAGCTGAAGCCAGATATTGGGGTAAATGCTGAAAGTGCTGAGAGACAAAGGAGCAAACCACAGCCAACTCTTACCTTGCTAACTGCTCAGTCACGAAAGGGCCAACCTCCTGTCTCCTCTTGTCTTTTATTCCTCTCTCCGCCCAGTCATATTGCTTCTTGTCTGTCTGTACAGACCTTCAGACCTCTATGTTAACCAGTGGCTAGCTCTGCCCTATGATCTTCAGGTGAGCTTTATTTGTACAATGTATCACCACATCCACCCCTCGGTTCCATGGGATCAACTCATGGCCTGCTGCTTTCACTTACTCTACCTCCTCCTTGGCCCTGTCTTTTAAGAAAGTGAATGGGTAAGTTGCAGGGAACATAGACTAGGCCCCTCCCCCCAGGGGCTCCCTGGATCCTTCTCTCTCCTGTAAGAAGAAACTGCTGTTCTTGGGACTCCCTAGAGTTCTTTTTTTTTTTTTAAATATTTTTATGGTTTATTTAACTTTTTTATTTTATGTGCATTGGTTTAAGGATGTCAGATCCCCTGCAACTGGATCTTCAGACAGTTGTGAGCTGCCATGTGGGTGCTGGGAATTGAACCCAGGACCTCTGGAAGAGCAGTCAGTGCTCTTAACCACTAAGCCATCTCTCCAGACCCCTCTCTAGAGTTCTACCTCTGCTTTTCCTCTAGCACCTGCCATTTCTTCGACTTTTCATGAATTCCCCTTTTACACTAAATCTTTGGAGGTAGGATCCATGAGTAATGTACATAGAATTCAATAAATATTTGTTGAATGAATGAAAAGATATATAAAGATAGGTTATAGTGACTAAAGCCAAATCAAATTTAGATAAAATAGATCTACACCTGGATTCCAAATACCGGGAATCAATTTCTCTCTCTCTCCCTCTTCCTCTCTCTCTCTCTCTCTCTCTCTCTCTCTCTCTCACACACACACACACACACCTATGCATACATTGGCCTGGAACTCAAGGTGCACCCCAAGATAGCCTTGAACTTGTAATCCTCTTACCTCAGCCTCCAGAGTGGTAGGGCTACAGACGTGCACCACCACTGTGCCTGCTTCCTCATAGCTATACTTTTACTATGTGATTTGATCTGGCTTCTGTTTATAGTCCAAAGTATACACCTTAGTTTCTTCCAAGTGCCAAGAAAAGCTTAAGGAAAAATTGATTTTCTTGGACAGAACAATGAATGTATTAGCCATGACCAAGACACTTGACAGAAACAACTTAAGGTAGGAGGCATTTGTTTTGACTCATGGTCCAGAGTGTCCAGTTCACTGTGGAGAGAAGAGCAAGGTAGAACGGAGCAGTGGGTATCATGGTGGGGAGAAGCAGAGCTAAGTGAGAAACAGAGTAAGCCGGGTATCGGCATTCTGCTGGCTTTCTCCTTTCCTCCCTCTTATCTCATACAGCTCCCAGCCCATGGGATGGTGTTACCCACAATCAGGGTGGGTACTCCCGTCAGGTAATTCTCTCTGGAAATTGACACACACGTACACCCGACACACACACACACGAGAGAGAGCGAGAGAGAGAGAGAGAGAGAGAGAGAGAGAGAGAGAGAGAGAGAGCTATTCCTCATTAATCTCCTGATTCTAAATCTAGTTTGAGTTAGAAATCCTTGGTTCACATGATTGTGGAGGACTAAATAAGAGCACATGCGTGAGTTCTCCTCCCTGTCTTGTGATCGGCACTCCCATGCACCAATAATACACTCACCGAGAGCTTACTCTGTGTTGAAACTGAACTAAACGGGATACAAATTGTGGTCATCCTTTCTCTCCCCTACGCTGCCCAGCTGATAAAGCAGAATATCCAGGACTAAGGAAAAGAGATTTATTTGGGCTCCTGGTTCTGGAAATCGAAGCACATGGTGCTGTTCACATTCCATGTCGTAATAGGATGGGAAAATAGGAAGGCAAATGAGTAGTATAGATGAGAAGAGAGATGGCCAACCCCCTGCATCTGACCAACTCACTTCCATGAGAAAACCAACCCACTCCCTCATCACTTCCAAAACCTTGTAAAGGCCCCACCACCTCTCAACCCACTTACCGTAGGGACCAAACTTCAGTGAGAGATTTATAAGTGATGAGCTCTGTTCAAGCCAAGGCACAAGCATTATTTTGGTTAATCCTCACTGTAATTGAAGGCGATCTAGAAAATTGGGTAATGTATTCAAAGTCACAAAGCCAGTAAGAGGTGGAGTTGGAATTTGGGATTTGAAGGTTTGACCTTGAAGAGGAATCCTACATCATTACTCTTCTGCTATAATTTCTCTGAAAGCTTACATAGACAAGTGGTTTTCTTAAAACATTAAGGAAAATGATTTTTCTTTCAATCGCTTATTGAGAAATATACAATGTTGAATAACAAGGCATTTTTCAAGGTTGGGAGAGTAAGTAATAAAAAAGTGAGCAATGAAGACCATATTTGTTTTTATCTGAAATTGCACAGAGATAGAATGTACTGATAGAAAATTAGTATATTCCAGGAACACACGATGCACAGAGACTTGTGACACTAATTTTAGTGATGTACTGAGAAAGTATTCCTAAATGCGCAATTTCCATAAGGCACCTACAGAAACAGTAGCATAGGAAAGATAAGGAATTCAAGCCCGGCATGATGTGAATGCCTGTAACCTCCTCATTTGGGGTAGCAGTGGGGGAATGGTGAAGCAAGAGAATTGTAAGTTGAATGAAGAACAACCTGAGGTACATCAGTGTCTTCAAGACTATCCCAGGCCCCAATTCAAGAAATGATATAAAATTTATAAATTTTTCGGAAGTTTTTTGAGAAGGTAAATATTGGGTAAGTTTTCAGGACAGTGTCTGGCACAGAATGGGGCCTTGCTGGGAAACGAGGGATGAAACATGAGATACCTCAAGCAGTGAAGTCACTCAGAATGTGGGACAGTGTTTAACACTTGTCTAAACTTTAGGAAAACACTCTAGCCAAACCCCTAGAAGAATATGTATTTTCTTTTTTTTCCTCTCTCCTTATTAGGGGTTCTGGCATTTTCTAAATGTATTAGTCACTATTGGCAAACTCCCACTGAAATACTCAAGTTGACTGTTAAAGTTGGTAGTTAGTGTTCTCTTCAGATAAAAATGTTTAGATGTGATCTTCAAGAAAATACAGCAGAACCTGGCAAGCAGACTTCAAGGTGGACTAGCATGGCTAGTCCCTGTAAGCTTCTGCTTCTAGATACAGACACTGTAGTAAAGCAAAATCTCAATCCAGTGCCTGAAGAACATGGTGTGATTTAGCAACATTTCCAGTTACATTACAGCATGTTTGGAGAAGTTGCCCCCGGACCAGTCACGGGTATTTCTTAAGAGTCTCCCAGTATAAGCTATTGTGAGGTCCCACAAGGACAGGATCTTTGTCTGTGGCTCTCACTTCTGGCTCAGAAGAGACACCATAAATCCTCGCTGACTGGAATAAGGAGAGATGGTTTGTGCTGTAGTTTGGTCTTTCTAGGAGTCGAGTGGCATGATTATCATCTCGAACTTCCTGGATGATACATGAAACACTTTTCAAATAAGTATGGCTAACAACTTTGATGGTTATTATTGAAGTTGAATGTGGGGACTATAAGCCTGTTTTGGGTATTATACCAAACTAACTCCTATGGTTTTGTCCCCTGGCAGAGATACAGCAGGTCCCTAAGGGGACAAATGTGGGACAGAACAATTGTTCCCTCCAGTTGGTCCTGACACAGTGTTTGTTTGTGTGGAGAGGACAGTGTATCTGCCACTCACAGACCAGCCCTCTTCCCTTTGTAGACTGCGGACTTTCTTGCTCAGCTAATGATAATTGATCGATAGTGTGGAGTCCTTAAGGCTGAGCATGTGGGTGCCTGGACTTTCAAGAATCTCTGATCCGAGGACAGAGGAAGGAGCGGTAGCCACCTACCTCTGACTGGAGTATTCTGGCATTCTGGGCCTGCTTTGGAGCATGAATGTCTGCGGGAGAGCGTACAGTGGAAGCACACACATGCGCACAGAAAGCTTGGAGCTGTTTCAGCAATGTCCTGAAGAAGGTCATATCTGTCACTAAGTGTGACAATAAATATCAGCCGGCTTGGTTAGCCGGGGAGGTGATAATGAACATAGATTTCTTCTGTTTGGTTTCCACTGGTTCTCAACCTGTGGATCTCAATCCTTTGGGAGTGGGAAGACCCTTTCACAGGGGTCATCTAAGACCATCTGAAAACACAGTTATTTATATTACAATTCATAATAGGTATGAAGTAGCAACAAAAATAATTTTATGGTTGAGGTCACAACACGAGGAATTGTATTAAAGGGTTTCCGCATTAGGAGGGTTGAGAACCCCTGCTCTAGACGGTCAATGTCAAAACACCTAATGTAAGCTCATTTAGATGTAAGTGGGGCGGTGGTAGCGCACACCTTTAATCCCAGCACTTGGGAGGCAGAGGCAGGTGGATCTCTAAGATCGAGGCCAGTCTGGTCCATAGAACCAGTTCCAGGACTGCCAGGGATACACAGAAACCCTCTCTCAAAAACCAGGGGAAGTTACTTAGGAATAACAGGACACATGATTCCTATTTTCAAGCACATAAAACTTAGCAAATAAGTTTTTTTTCTAGAGCGCTGGCTAGTTGGATCAGGAAAATTGATGTATTTTCACTGAAGTCTAGATTTATGTTTTAACCCAGGAGCTGGAATTCCCCCCCACTCCCCAGCCCTCAAAATGAAAAAGTTCCCGGAAGCCATTGTGACTGTGCTTCTTTTGTAATTGTTTTATGACAATAGTTTTCATAAAAGCACCCTGAGAAGCCCACGCTCATCTTTTCCAGGGGTGTGCCTGCATGGAAATAGAGGCTCACTACGTAGCCCAGGCTAGCCTGTTTCCCAAGTGCTGGCATTAGAGGCATTGGTATCACACCTCACTGGAAAGTGGAGTCCTTGATCTAGTGTCCAGTCTGTTCCCAAAACAGACTTGGCCCATGGAGGAAGTGCAAACTAAAACGAGGGTTTAGCACTCCGTTTGCTTCTAATCTGATTTCTTCTTACTTGAAAGAAAAAAATAAGTTAGTGCAAATCATTGTGAATAGTTCATAAATAGAAAATGGTAAGTCCTAAATAAAAATACCATAGTTCCTAAGGAAGAAGAAAAACAATGAACTCGATGATTGGAAAGAAACTTGGTGTGTGGGCCTCGCTTTTCAGCCACAACGGGAGCCTTAGTTTAACTTGCCTTCTTTGGTTAGGGACGTGGGCAAATCATGCAACCTTTTAGGTAGGATAAGACAGTCTTACAGACGTTTCTCCTGCGATGAGACAGCGCGAAATAAAGTGATTGCTTGATTGTTTGGATTTCTACCCTCCCCTGCCAACCTGCTTCTTCACTTGCCTGCCTCCATTGCTCTCATGGCCCTAACTAGCCAGCTCAGTGCACGTTTCCATTTTCTTTGTGCCCAGCATGTTTGGTTGCTTTCTTCCCCTGTGAAAACAGTAGCACAGAGATTACTCAGGTCTAAAAGAAAATTTCAAAGATGTTCTAAAACTAGAGAGTAATCAAACATTTTTGTGTATTGAGCTTCTACTTCCTATTCTATCTACCCTCCAAGTTTAGCTCCGTGTGCTCTTGAGTCATCTGCCTCTTAGCCAGAGGCTCTGAAACCTGAAAGGGTGATATAAACCATATGGCTGCACCCAACCTGCAGAGTTGTTGATCCATCCAGTCTGGGGTAGGACCTGAGAATGTGTATTTCTCACGAGTTCTAGGTGATGTTGACTTGGAGGACCACAGTTTAAGGGGCTTCAATGGAAGCCTGCCTCCCCACCCCCCACCTAATATACACGGGTTGGCTACAAGAGGGAACTGGAAACAGAGCAGTAATGAGAAACTGAAGTGAAATCGGCTTGTTTTTGTACAGTGTCCTTCAACTTGGTTGTTTTTTTTTTCCTTATTATCTTTTCCTAGTGAAGTCGTTTAAAACATTGCTGTCCTTAGTTGTGCCTGACCTCAAACTCCACCCATCTATGAAATCTAAACACCACAGACAGATTGTGTTTGTTAATTTACTGTGGTCTTTTGGAGAGTCCTGAGACATTATAATATCTTTATTCCCCCACCTACCAAGAACTAATTTTTATCCCTTTGAGGCTGGTATTGGCCACACTGAAGAGTTCATATATCAGGGCCATCAAGACAATTTAAATTGTGTGCAGTGTCCCTGTGTGGTCGCCAGTGTTTCCAAAACTGTCCTGTTCTCACTGAGAGGGCCCTTGGGTGCCAGTGCTCACATGGTGTTCCTCCCTCCCTCTCACTCCCCTTCCCTTCATTCCTCCTCCCTTTCTTCCTTTCTTCTTCTTCTCCTGTCTTAGCTACCTTCCCCCATTCTAGTCCTCGGATCACACTTTCATCTCGAACATCCAGGAGATGCAGGGCACTCTGCTTTCCCTCCTACTTCTTTACCAAAGGAAATTCTGTTGTGATCAGCAGTAGATGCTTCTTTCTGTTGGACTTCAAAGTCTAGAGATACCACAACTCCTTTTGCCGAAGTCCGAGTTATCCAATAATCGCCCTTGGGGATGTTAGTGGGACAGTCAGTAGCAAGCTCCAGGCCTCTGGGAAAAGTCCCCTTCCAGTTCCTTCTCTGACTAGCTGTAAGAATCTTCTAGTTGTCCCTGCAGATTTTGGTTGGGTGAATAGGAGAATATCATTCCTTCACTTCCCACTCTTGCTCCACAAACACATACACACAAACACACACACATACACAGACACACACACACACACACACACACACACACACGAGAGAGAGAGAGAGAGAGAGAGAGAGAGAGAGAGAGAGAGAGACGGGGTGGGTGGGGGGATCGCAGAGACTGACTAGTTTAAATGAAGTGTAATCTACAGCATTTAACTACAGCATATTCCTGCACCCACAGGGAGCTAGACTTTTCCGTTTTGTATGCAGAGCACTTTTGATTCTTCTCTCCTCTAGCTCCTGCTGTGAGAATCACATTAGAACATCTTGGCAAACAGCAGAACCCACCCACCCTCAAGCTCGGAACTTAAGGCTTCCTTTCCTGAGCTCAAGGTGGAAGGGAGGCCTAAATATGCTCCCTTCTGGGGACACACTGGGGAGACATGACAGGTGGCAGCTCTGGGAAAGCGCTGTCCCACTGGCCACGTATTTTTAAAAAGTGGAGCTCTGACTCACTAGGACAGGATGTGTACTTTGTGATTTTTTTTTCTAAAAATAAAACATAGAGTAAATTTCACTTAATCTGTGGGATAAGATTTTATATCACACTCAGGTCGGTAGCCAAGATTCGAGAAGATGGATGCCCAGGGGAAACCCACCCTCTGGCAGACTACAGGCTCTGCCTCTAGGCCTAGGAAAGACAGTAGAGCTGGCCTACTGAACATTCTCCTCCTGTACCAAGGAGTGTGGGCCACATGCATCTTAGCTTTGTCAAGGTCCACCAGATAAAAAGGAAAAGAGCAGAGCTCACACTCAAGGCCCTGTGACTCCAACAGCATGGGGTTTCCCTTGATTCCTTCCTCTTTCTTTACTGTAAAGCTGGGATTCTGTTTCTTATATCTACCACTGAGATGTGTGAAATCTAACAATAGAGAAACTTAAAAGGTCTGTCTGGGTTTAGACTCCAATTTTCTAAAGAACTAAAAAGGGTGGGGTGCATTCTGGGGCTCCCAAATGTGAATGGGGACAAGGAGGGCCGTACATAAGGAGGCTTAGCCACATAGGAGAGCTTTTGTACATTTTCAGAAGCCTCCAAGTAAGAACCCTAAGGCATCTTCCCAGGGCTGTCACATGACCAACATGGAAACCAAGAAAGGAAACAAGGAAGCTAAGGGAGCAGGCAAGATTAGGTTTCCGTTTCCTTCTCTAGTTCCTCTTCAAGCACGGGAGGCAGGAGAAGCAAGACTGAGTGACATCAGCATCTTTGGTTTAAATGGAGACAGAAATGGAGGGTGTATAAGGCAGAAAGTAGCAATTTGGGCGTGCTTGACCCAGCAGATGCAAACAGAACATCCTGTCGGAGACCTGATGAAGCACTATTTGAATATGACCTCGATTGCAGAGTTGAACCCCAAATTTATCTGTAACTTGACCTAATTCAAATGAAAATGTCAAGCACTGATTATATGGCAGATAAATACTATGAGACTAGATAACACAATGAAGATCTAACTTTCAAGTGCCTTATTACCGAGGAAAGATGCCCACTAGTCTACAGACTACTAAGGTAGAAAGTAACTATGCTACCAAAGAGACACAAACAAGATTCTCTGGGACTTAGTCTGGGACTATGACTCTGAATGAGCTCTTGGCCAACACTGCAGCCACCACAGGAGGTTTAGAGGAGATGTAAGTGAAAGGCTTATGCTAGGAAACAGGAGGGATTTAGTAGGGGAAGAGGGAGGTGGATGAGCAAGACTTCATCTGGTGACTGTGGAAGCAGCTACTTCTAACTAGCCATCTGAGATTCCTGGGTCACGTTTCAATTTTGGTCTGTGTATTTGTGTTCCTAGTTTCCATGAACTTTTTCTCCAACTCTCAGACTTGAACTTAAAGGTGACAAATTATTTTTCTCACTTGAATAGTTGAGGAAAAGAAAACAAACAAACTAACAAACCCAGGATTGCACGTGCAAGTTCAAGATTTTGAAGACAAGTGCAACTGTGTTAGGGATTGCATAACCCCAAACTGAACATGAAAAACTAACAGACGACTGTGAAACTAATATGTTCCTTTGTTACTAACAAGAATTAAACTGTATGCTTGTCTTTGGAACATCAGAACTGTGGCAAGATTTTAAGTAACTGCTACCTTGATATTGAGTCCCTAGAATCTCTGAAAAACAACACAGAAAAGACGAACACAACTGAAACACAAGCTCCTGAAATCTTTTTGCTATTCTATTTCCTGATAAGTGGGTCTTGAAATAATTCCTGAACACCTTCAAAATAGAAATTTGTGTGGAAGAAATAGCTAATAGATCATTAAAAACCTATTTTCTTCCATCATGGAGTTGTGGCTTAGTGGTAGCTTCTAAGATAGAACTGCAGTTGCCAGCAAGGCACACCTCTCCAACTCCTGTAGTCAGGTGATCAGGAAAACATGACAGGGTGAATGTTGTGGTATCATCTTTTTGTACACTGTAAAGATGTGTCTGTGCTAAGGCACCTTCTGATTGGTGCTCTTAATAAAGAGCTGAATGGCCAGTGACTAGGCAGGAGAGGATAGGCAGGACTTCTAGGGACAGAGAGAAAATTGGGGGAAGAATCTGAGAGGCAGGGAATTGGCCAGCCGACATGGAGGAAGTGGGTCACATGGAACTGAAGAGATGTAACAAGCCATGTGGCAGAACGTAGATTAATATAAATGGGTAAATTTAAGTTTTAAGAGCAAATTGGGAATAAGTCTAAGATAAGGTCATTCTTTCATACTTGATAAAAAGTCTCCATGTCATTATTTGGGAGTTGGCAGTCCAAAGAAAGTCCAGCTACATTTGGCATTCAACATGGGGCTCGAACTTATGACTCTGGGATTAAGAGTCCCATGCTCTACTGACTGAGCTACAGATTTTAGGTTATTTTTGTTTTAATATAACCATAAGGTGTTGTACCTATGCAGTTCATTTAAAAACGTAAAGTTCTAGTCCTTGAAAGCTATTGTTACAAACTATTTAGGATAATTACACAATACAGGTTAGTAATTAGTCATCCATAACAAACTTGTAGTCATGTTAGGCATGTTGTCAAGGTGAAATAGATATATTTCTATATTTTAGGTATATAGGTAGTCTTCAAATACTTCAGAGACCTGTAGATTATGGCATTTAAGATTTTTTAATAACATAAGGCTTTTCATGACAGTGAGATATGTCTGTTCTTGGCAGCACCAATAAAAAAATAAATAAATAATAAAAATCATAAACTGATGAAGTTGTAGTCTAATAAATTAGATAATAAATCATTAAGTTTATGAGCTGCCTCTGCCCCACTGAGACACTGGGTTCCTTCTGTCAAGTAAGAATTGCTGGTAGATACTAAAGAGGGGAATTGAAGCTGGAGGTCGAGTGACTGCTTTAGCAATTCCTGTATCACTTACTTCCCTTATTCTGGCTGATGGTCTGAGGGGATATAAATACCATGGTGGGGGAACTCATGGCAGTGGGCAGCTCCATGGCAGCATGAGCATGCATATTTGTTTACACATCCATGAACCAGAAGCAGAGGGAGACACTTCTGCCCCTGTGGTCCCATGAGCCTATATCTGCCAGCTAACCCTAATGTTACACACACACACACACACACACACACACACACACACACACACACACACACAGAGAGAGAGAGAGAGAGAGAGAGAGAGAGAGAGAGAGCGCAGTACCAACAGCTGAAGACCACGTATTCAAATGTATGACTCTGCATGAGTCTGTGGTGGACATTTCACATCCAAACCAAAGCAATTCCTATGTTCCTCCAACCCCAGAGTCATCTACCCTGCCCACTCCCTCTTCCTCCTGGAATGTCGGGAACGTGGGATATGAAAAGGATGTGGACAGGCCAAACATGAAAACAGACAATGGAACTTCTCATTTTTGCAGGAGGCCAAATGCTAGGTAGCCATTGAAGAAAGGGATAAGGACATTCTGGATTCTCTGGCTCTCGGAGACGGCACACCTGGTGGGAGCCTGGGGTGACTTCCCCGAGACTGTAACCAACTGACATCTCACGTCTTTCTTGCTAAAACAGGGTAGTAATGAGTAAGGAATGAGAAGTTAAAAATATGTCATAGACAAAAAAATCAAAGATATAGTCTAGTAGGTTAAAAAGACTTCATATTTTTTTACTTCATTACAGTCAGGGAATTTATGTCTACAAACAATAATTTTATGGAAAATGTTATTTAATTAGTTGATTTTCATTAACTGGAGACTAAAAGGCCCTTGGTGACATCTGACTGAGTTACAGAAGACGTTAGGTTACAATTGTTAGTTGTACCATCCTGCAAGCTCTCTACTACAGGGATGGAGATGCTTGTCTTCGGCACTTCGTGACACTAATCTTTAAACGATAACAACAACTAGTTGGCCTTACCATAGTAAACTCCTGCTGTGGTTCCTTTGAGTGACACTGATCATGCCTTCAACATATTCCATTCGGCAGATACTTTCCTTTTTTTTTTTTTCCTATTGTACTAGTCCCCTGTTATCTGGAATTTTACTTGTTAAGATTTCAGTTACCCATGGTCACTCATGTCCTGAAAATATTAAATGGAAATTTCTAGATTCTAGAAAGTAGAAGTTTCATATTTCTGCATGCTATTCCAATGTGTGCCATGAAATTTTGAGTCATCTTACTTTGTCTTTTCCAGAATGTGAATCATCTCACCCTTGAGCGATCCATGCTGTATAGGCTACCCTCCCATGAGTCACTTATAGCTGGCTTGCTTATTTGATGGGGATTCTATTGAGGTATCACAATGTTTGTGAGGTATCACCAGCCGTTTTGAGTATCCCTTGTAGGTCTTGGCAAATGTACCTGCTGGATAAGGGCGCATTACTGTGCTTTAACTTGGCAGCTTCATGCGATCTTAATGGCTATTTTCTGAACAGGGAAGGTGGGCGGTCTTTCCCACACACTGTGTTATATCACAACAGGTTGCTAAGAAGCAGCACCTGCACTACACCAGAAGCTGTAAAAGCAAAATATCCAGTGAGCAGTTTGACTTATAGTATCCCAGTAGCCTTAACATCTGTGTTTCATTAAGAAATCAAATCACATGTGTGACAATTAGGAAGTTGGTGTATGGTGTGAGTTGGCTGTTACCTTGGCAGCGGTATGGAAAGCATTAAGCCCTCGGCAATGGACAAAGCCAAGAATGAGCCTATGCCATGCGTAGAACCATGGATTTTCGGTACATAAAACAGGAGGGAAGATCATTAGGCAGTAATACTTGCTGCCTCTTCCTTTCACCTAAAAGGTAGTTAATAAAGTCACCTGGTTAGTAACAAAAATACATCAAACTGTTTTAAAATACAACAGTGAATGACTTATTTTCTGTAACATGGTACAGGTACCATGACTCAAACTTTGTATTTGTTGAAAGTGTTTTGTGTGTGTGTGTGTGTGTGTGTGTGTGTGTGTGTGTGTGTGTGTGTGTTGAGACAGGATTTCCTCTGTGTAACAGTCCTGGTTGCCCTGGAACTAGCTCTTGTAGACCAGGCTGGCCTTGAACTCACAGAGATCCACTTGCCTCTGCCTCCTGAGTGCTGGGATTAAAGGCATGTGCCACCACCGCCCAGATGAAAATGTTTTATATTTGTATTACTATGACTTGTAGGTCGAGTCTTTTATTTCCCCTGAAGAATAAACTGGAGTGAATGAAGAACGTGGCCAAGCAGGAGGCCACAAGAGTGATGAAATGCCCAGTAGGGAGCCAGGAAACTAAATCTTGATCTTTATTCTTTCTATGACAATTCTTGTGTTTCTAACGTCATTTCAGCCCTGATACAAGGGTTCATCTGACCTGCCATCTGACTCTGGTCCTTCTTAGCACTGATGAACACTGTGGGTATGGGCTTCAGCTGACAACAGGCAAGTGTTTGAAGGTAAGTCTTTATGGTGAGGACATCCTTCTTCATGTGTTATGTGAGACATACAAAGTATGTAGCACTCCAGGAATCATACTGAAAGAGGAATGCTTATCCACAACAACACTACTGCTCAGAGCATTGCACAGCTCTGCCTGGAGATGTTCTCTCACTTAAGATTCCGGGCTGTAAACCCACTTAGGACTACATTCTTAACGTTTTGCCTCAAGTTTTAGCCATGACACAGGTTGATTTATTCTTTTCCTCCCCTTTGAAATGAATTCGAAAGAGGGGAAGATATTTAAAAACACCAAATCTCATTTATCCTTCCATTTCCTGATTCATTTGCTTAATAGATATTTACCGAGTGGCTCCGTGTTCTAGGACTTGTGGTAGAAGCTGAGGATTCAGGAACAGCTCCTGCTCTGACAGAGTTGATGGATGTTATATCAGTAAGACTGACCCAACCCACTCCCAGATGCCATGCTGAGAAACAAATTAATCAAATACTTGCCAGATGGGATAAGCAGTCGGAAGTAAACTGAGGAGGGACTGAGCCAGGGAAGGAACAAGAAGCAGTGAGATTGTTCGGTGGGCAAAGTGACATTTAAGCACATATTTAGTCCTAGAGGAGGGACCCTGCCACCATTGGAAGTGCTGCAATGAATAGGCCTGGGTTTCAGAGGGCAATCTGGGAGCCAGAGTCAACTGTGCAGAGCTTACCCTCCCCACAGCAAGATTCTTTTCTGTAGGGCGTGTGGTTGTGACCCTAACCAGCTTGGTAGCCACAGAAGTAATGCTTCAAAATCCAAAAATAAGCTGTTGTTGGGTTGCCCGTGACAGCAAAATGTTCTATCTTATTTGGCAGTGCTGACTAATTGGTAACCGACTTGCTTTGGTTGTTTTGTTTGCTTATTTGTCTTTTACCTACACACACACACACACACACACACACACACACACACACACACACAGACACACACACACAGTGGGGGGGCAGTATTCTGAGTACAACCATCCAGACTGCTGTATCTGCGAAGCCCTAGTACTTTCAATATTTCCTCTAGCAACCTCAGCACCACTTGAGAAATATCCACAAGGTCCTTAATGAGGAAGGGGCATCACTTGGAGCCATGTCCACAGCTTTCCCCACTATGTGG
Source organism: Ondatra zibethicus (assembly GCA_004026605.1). Taxonomy (NCBI): domain Eukaryota; kingdom Metazoa; phylum Chordata; class Mammalia; order Rodentia; family Cricetidae; genus Ondatra; species Ondatra zibethicus. The sequence goes on along the minus strand of PVIU01005650.1, from coordinate 77,966 downwards.
GACAGCAACAGCACCATGTTTAGCTTCTCACACTCTCCTGCAGGACAATGCCATCAATCTTGAGAAGGATTCTGAGGCTGTGCCCTGGCTTCATGGAAGCTGTTAGTGATACCTGCTGTGGGCATGGGATGGAGTCCTGTATTTCCAGCTTAGTGCCCTCATTAGGTTAAGAAGGTATCTGCCAGATTTCTCCATTTTTAGACATATCTGCCCCCCTTTGTAATTATGAAATACTCTGGAGGTGATATTTTGAGACCACACACTTCTCTTGTTTTCCAACATTTCGCTGCCATAGGAACAACTCAGCCTGCGAGCTCCCACCAGCATGCTTGTGTCAGCCGTTAGCACATGACATTTCAGCAGGAGCTTAAAGAACTCGGGGCTCTCTGAAAATACAGGTGTTACCCAGACATTTATAGTTGATTAACTGCATTTAATAATAAAACCTCCATTAAAAACTGTTATCTTGTGGGAGATAACTAGGTTCCCCTTGATGTGGCCAAGAAATAAATATTGGCAAATAAGTCATTATTGCTATTATTATTCAAAAGAAATGGGTAACTGTTATGGTCAGGTTTCTTGCCCCTGCCCAAATATTATTCACTAAACGTTGGTCCTATTTCCTTTGTGTTTCATCTTTCAATGCTGGGGAAGAATTGCTAGACAGAAGACTCTGTGGGGGGCATGGGTAATCAAATCCCCTTAGAATCGTCTGCTATAACTCCAGATTGGGCAGATTAATGTTGGATTTTATTTTTAAAAGCCATACTGTGGTAGCTTTTATATGAATGTAATCCCCAATTACTGAGTCTAAACAGGAGGGCCTGTCCTAGAGACTTCCTGCAGTGATAAAGTCCATGGGGTAATTGAATTAGGGTAATAGGGTTGAAACATTTTGTAATTTAATGAGTTTGTGGATTTCTTATTCCCAGAATTATAAAAGAACCTCTGTGAATGTCAAATTCAGTAATTATCGCACTGAACAGAATTTGGCTCTATTTAACCAACTGGCAGACTCTGTAGCTAACAACATGATTTGATATTTATAAAGAGCCTGTCCCCCACCCCCACTCTTAGAAACAGAAATTCATTAAATTTAAAGGTTTTCACAATTTTGTGAAGAAACTCATTTTTCTGGAACTTTCTTAGTCTCTAAATTAGGCATTATAAAAGAGATGCAATTTCCAAGATATAACCCTTCAGCTTTTCCTGAATTACAGTGACTAGTTGTGGCCCAAGGCACTAACTGGCTTGCACTGGATGGATGGATGGATAGATGGATATGATAAAGCGCAAAGTCTCTTTGGTGTTAGAGTAATAAACAGTTGAATTCAGGGGACAGAGATGAAATTAGGATGTGGTATAGCTAAGCCATTAACTTTTGGCATTAGGTACCCATGTGGGTTTCTTTGAGTAGAAACACAAAAGCATCATTGTTGCTGTTCCTTGCACTTTTCCCTAGTAGTACTGTTGCTAACTGTGCAAAGAGACAGCCATTGCGCACATTTATATTCTCAGTACTTGTAAGGGTATCTTGGCTTTTCCAGCAGCTCTAGAGGGGGCACAAAGATTATTTTCCCTCCTTGAAAGATGAAGACACATGGGACCAGAGAGTTTAGACAACATCCTGTAGAATAATCTGGCCAAAGCTCAGATAATCAGCATGGCTGCAGGATCTCAGATCATATAGACAGGCGACATTGCCTCCCAAATTGTGCTGCCTCTTCACTGAGGGTCACGGAGAGTTAGAGCCCTCCTTACAGAAGACTGGAGAAAGCTTCAGTTGAATAGGATGTCTACAATCCGTTGTAGAGCTTTTAAGCCAAGACGGAGGCTCATTGCCAGGAGAAATGACTTGTACAAGGTATCCCCTTTGCTACTGGAAGATCCCCGTCCCTTCTGACTGATTCTTTTCTCAACAAGATAGAAAGCAAACAGCATCCTTTCTTGTCAGAGGGAACTCATTCAACACTTGTTCCGCATCTCTCCCTCAGGGCCAACATTCCTGGCAAAGAAAATGAAAGCCGGATAATAAACATCATAGCCATTATGAAATGGCTTCTTATCTGAATTCATACTTTCACCCCTTTAGTGCTTTCATAAAGCACTCCAGACTGATAGGATTATCTTCTCCATGACTCATGTGTTTCACTGTTCCATTTGTGTCCCCTTTGCTTTCAAAGCTGAGATCAGATGATGAAGAGGGGAAAATCACTCGGTGGTGCCAGGTAAGGTTTTACTGAAACCCAACATTGTGACTGTAGACCTGAAGGAAAAGTGGCCTGCTCAGCTGCTTTTCATATGAAGCAAGTTCCATAAAAACACAAGCCAACGATGAAGTCTACTCATCTACTAAGCAATTATCTTCCCTTTCTAGTCATGAAGTATTGCAGGAAAAGATGATCCTAAAAGAAGCCAAGCATTGCCTCTTCCCTCTACACACTTAGGTTGTTTTTTTTTTATATACAACATGTGGTTGCTCCTCTGGGCAGTCTTGGTTCACCCCTGCTTCCTCAGCATTAGCATAAACAGTACCTCATTTCATTCTCAGAAGTATCTCCATCTGGATGATAAATACATCCCCTAGTAACAATACTCATTAGATGATGTTTCTGAACTACTCGTAATTCTTGGATATAAATAAAAGCACAAGCAGTGAAGGTCCAAAAACATGGACTGGCATTCTGTCTTTATTTTAGAATCACTATTTCAGTCCCTCGGTGTCAGTTCATTGGGAAAAGGGTAACATTTGATTTTGTATTATTTTTAAAAGTACAACCACCATCCAGGGAAGGGAAGAGAACCAAACAGGCAAGGTGATTTAAGAAACTGAGGGGTTGTTGCAGTAACTGGAGATCACAGCATATATTGTGCACTTACATCCAGTTTTGGAGAGGAGCAAAAAGACAAAACAGGACAGAAGGAAACTTCTGGACAAGGGAAGTGTCCATCAGAGCAGCCAAAGCCATGGCTAGCGTCCTTGATGTCACAAGCCTCTAGAATGAGGGATGTATCACAGTGGTCCAGCCCTTGCCTAGCATGTGTGATGTCCTGCGTTCAAACCTCATACTGCCATAAAGAGGAGAAAGGTGAAAAGGGAAGGAAATTAGGACTTGAAGTTGCCTTGATGATTCCATTTGGGCCATTGGTATTTCATCATGGGTGGGAGAGGGGCTCATGAGGCCCCATCCTTACTGGGGAGACCTGGCACCAAAAGGCTGCTTTGGGAAGGGGAGTCAGTCATTTTCTTCAGTGGGGCAGTCACCAAGAAGTTGCCCATGCTTCAGTCAGTAATGCTCCATCTATGCTTAAGTAGGCAACCCTACTTAACTCAGTAGATCACAAAACAAGACAGGAGTTGGGCCCAGTGGTACATGCCTTTAATCCCAGCACTCTGGGAAGTAGAGTTAGGTGGATCTCTGTAACTTCCAGGCCAGCCTGGTCTATATAGCATGTTCCAGGACAGTCATGGATCTTGTCTCAAAATAAATAAATAAAGACATGAAGATAGGAGGGAGATACGCTGGGAAGAAGGATTTTAACAGGAAGTAGGGTGGGCTGAGAGAGCTGTGAATGGGTGGTGGTCAAGATTCATTATGCGCATGTATAAAATTATCAAAGAATAAAAAATGAAACAGAAAGGGGAAAAGAGAGCCTCTAGCCTTAACTTCTAGGCATGCTCCACCCCTTTCTCTTTGATTCCCTGGTCTCTACCGTATTCTTTTGTTTTGAGCCCGGGTCTCATGTAGTCTGGCTGGCCTGGAACTCCCTGTGCCAAGGATGACCTTGTGTGTTACCACATCCCATTTTCTGTGGTGCAGGAGCTAGAACCTAGGACTTTGTGCCTGTCAGTCAAGCACTCTACCAACAAAGCTACACCACTAGCTCCTGTTGCTCTTTCTTTTTAATTAAATTTTTATTATTTTTAATTATGTCTCTGTGTGTATGTCTGTGTGGGGGTTGTATTTGTGAGTGCTGGCGCCTTCAGAAGTTAAAGGCAATGGAAACTCCTAGAGTTATAGGTGGTTGTGAGCTGCCATGGGTTCTGGGAACTGAACTCAGGTCCTCCAGAAGAACATTCTGTAGTCTTAACTGCTGAGCCATCTTTCCAGCCTCAGGAGGTTTGTTTTGTTAGACAAGTTTCACTCTGAAGGCCATGATGGGCTTGAACTTGCAACAGCCACCAGTCACTGCCTCCCAAGCACTGGGGTCACTGGTCCGAACCACCACGCCCTACTCTCTACCCCATTTCTAAAAGAACTGGACTAGTAGCTTTCTTTGAAAAAGCCATTGAGAGGTTCATTGTTTGGACCAAATCCCGGCTCCCCCTCATCCCTCAGAGCCGTAGCACTTTTCCTTCGCAGCGCTCTGCACTCCTGCTTTGGCCCATTCTCTACAGTGCCGGTATGTGCAGGGTTAGGGCCATCCACTGGAGCACCTACCAAGGGCTGCATTTCAATAAGACTAACTTTCCCTTCCCTGGCAGCCATCACTTGCCAATAGCTCCTCAGCCCACTGGGATGAAGACTCCTTTTTTTTTTCCTTTTTTTTTTTTTTAGTTAACTATGGCATGCCTTGTGAAAGTCTGGTGTCTGCAGACCTTCTAATTACATATCATTTTTGTGTACACTGCCTGAATATGTATGCGTGCATATTTTGATATGGAAGGAGAGCTATTTTTAGTTTCCTTTTGGGTATGTTTTGAGAAACTCCTAACTGTTGCCATGCTGCTATGGGAACAGTATCCACGTACACTGACATGTTTACAATTGTTTAAAACACTATAAACTTCCCAGGGCAAAGGCAAAAGCTTGTGTCCATCTGAGCTGCCCTGTGCTTTCTTTTTATTATTAGTTTATTTATTACTCCCAGATCCATGTTGGAGTCTGCTTCAACCAATCCATGCTGCATCTGTCCCTGTGCAAAGACTTTTTTTCTCTCTGTGATATGCATCAGTATTTAATTAATTTCACATTCATTAACTACAGGGCTGCCGAAAGCAAGTGAAAATCAGAAAATCTGCTGAAATCAGAAATATACTTGGCCTTGTTAGAAATTGAGAATTGAAGATGTCATAGATCTCCAGGTAAGAAACAGAAATAATATCCTCTTGAGGTTATACTGACTTTCTAGAATGTTCAGGAGTAGGAGTCCTGGACACAGCTGATTTTAAAGGCTATTCTAAGCACGAGGAAGATGAGAACTAGAAGCTTCCAGCCTTCTCTAATCAGAGACATTAGGTATCTGAGGAGCTCTTCAATTTTTGGAAAATCAATCCCAAGAGAAATTCATAAATTAAGACGAACAAGAACCAAGTTTGTCTGAAGACAAAGAAGTGGTGGTTTTCTGAGGGTGTTTTAGAGGCGTGGGAAACTATTTGACAATTGGATCCATCATCACCAATCACAGAATGATCATAAAAGGGCACACATGCACCAATAGACCACAGTTTCTTAAAGGATTTTAAACCCACAGTACTTCCTGCTTTACGACACTCTTTCACACATTTTGAGACCTATTTGGGTAAGGATATAGTAAGATAAGTTTAAATTGTCATAACGGAATCTGTTTTAATTCCTCTTCTACTAAAATTTCATTTTTGTCATCTTGCTGAAACAATCATTCAAGTCACATATAAAAGAAAACCAGCGAGTTACGGTGGGGCTAAGTTGTAATTCCAGCACCCTGGAAGTACCTAGGAGCCTGAGGTGGGAGGACAGGCATGAGTTGGAAGCCAGCCTGGGACCTGTAGCAAGACCCTGTCTCACACATTTCCCAACTCCCACTTGCCCACTCCCACCCCTGCCCGACCTTCATCCTGCACACACAACAGACACCAACAGACCTGCCGAAATGGGTGTGATTTACGAGCCCTGGCGCTGTCTGTCTTGCCTGTGTAGATCAGGGGTTGGAAAGCAATTTCTAGCCAGGATCCTTTCCCGAAGGCATTTATTCACTTTCTCTGTGTTAACTCATCTGTGGATATTCCATTCTAAGTCCTCTATAGTTGCAGCTCTCTCTCTCTCTCTCTCTCTCTCTCTCTCTCTCTCTCTCTCTCTCTCTGTGTGTGTGTGTGTGTGTGTGTGTGTGTGTGTGTGTGTGTGTGTGTGTGTGTGTGTGTGTTCTTCCCCGTGGGAAGGACTCTGCCTCTTGGAGCATAACTGCAGTTAAGAATGTGACCCCAAAGTCACATTTAGATTAGAACCCTGTAAAACCTGATGAGCTTGCTAAGCTAGACAGTGAGGGAGACTCACAGGTCCCACTGGAGCGGGGGTGGGCGGGGGTCACGGGAGGGCCTAGCAGGAAGTGAATCTGGGTTAGCGGCTCAGGCCAGGGACCAGAAGACTCCGGCATTAATTCCCCGGGGTACCCGAGGGGATCCGGATGGAGGCGGGAGGCGGGGCTGAGCAGCGTTACCCGGCCTGGAGCCCTGCTGCCCCCGGCAGCTGGTAATTGGCTTCTCCATCCAGATTCTCTTCGCCAGCAGCTTTTCCATCTCCTTTCTGCTGTCTCTGAGGGGTTTCCCCAAACTAACCGTCTCTAACCTTTCTTGAGGGACGGTTGGTGAGGGCAGGTGGAGGAATTTCCCGCCTTCTGACCACAGTGTTGCCTGGAGAGATTTACTGCTGATCTCCATCCGGGGGGTTTTCTCTTTGGCACACCACTACTTCCTGATTCCCAGCGGCCTCCGCTCTCTGGGAACTAGAAAGCTATCGAAGGGACAGACAACTTGAGCAGTGCTTATAATACAGAAACACACAAACAAAATATCACCACAGATTTCTTTAGAGGTTTCACTTTTTAAAATACTTTCTATTTATTTTATTTTTAATTAAGTATATGCTTATGTGGGTATGTGCAGATTGTGATATTTTGTTTGTGCTTTAACAAGTAAAGCTTGCCTGAAGATCAGAATCCAGAGCTAGTCATACTAATCATAGAGGCCAGGCAGTGGTGTCTCCCAGTACTTGGGAGACTGGGCTACAGGAGACTGAATCCGTCTAAAAGAGAAACAGAGCCAAGTGGTGGTGACCTGGGAGGGACAATGACTCGTCTCTACTCCTGGCTCTACTCCTTATATTTTAAATCACCAGTAAATTATACCCCAGCCCTTAAGCTGTAGACATACAGGCTGAGTTATTATTTCAAGTACTCAGGTAGCAAAACAAAGCAAGCGCCTAAACTACTGTACCGTGGGAGACAGAGGCAGACGGACCTCTCTGAGTTCAAGGCCACCCTGGGCTACAGGAGATTGTTTTCACTTTTGCCAGGACTTCTCAGCAGGTTCTCCCACTTCAGCGGGCTAAGTAACCAGTGCCAGGGTTAGGCTTCCAACCTGTTCTGTTCCAGAAAGCACAACTACAAAACAAGTCCTTTCAAATCAAATCTAGCCCCCCACAGTTCTTCTAAGTAAGCAGCCACAAATTCATCATTAGTGTCCCCTCCCAGACGATAGTACACATTATTCTCAAAATCCCCTTTCCCTGCAATAGTGTCACCGCAGATGACCGAGGGACCACAGTTTAAAGGACCATCAAATCGGGCTGAGTGGGGCCTCTGTTTACCGTTCACAGAATGATAAGACCCTTTCCTGAACCATGTGGTGTCTGTTCCAGAATCTTAAGAAAAGCCCGGCTCTGTCTTGGTGTCCAGATCTGACCTGTCGGATCTGGCACATCCGACAGAAGCTGCCGAGGTTCTAATTTCAACCATCTACAGATCAGAATATTAATGTCAAGCCTTGTTGTTTGTTGAGAAGGGTCTTATGTAATTCCAGCCACCCTCTAACCTTGATCCTCCTGCCTCTCACATGAAGGAACTGCACACTTGTGCCTCCATAGTTGACTCAATTTCAAAATTGAATACTACAACCAAACCAGACCAAATAACCCTCAAGGAGAAACATCCTTTTTAAATTAAAAATTATATCATGGCTGTTACTTAATGGCCTATGTAAGATAGTGTGACGGCTTTTCCTGGTATAAGGTGGGCCTCATGGCATATGGGAAATGGGCAACAAACAGAATTACCAGCAGATTAGGACTACCTGCCAGCCTGTTGTTGGGTACCAAGAGCACTGGGTACCTCTAAGGGTGCTGGCTGAATACAACAAGAGAGAGCTATACTGTAAAAGAAGCTCTTCATGCGTGGAGCCTGGCTGTAGACAAACTTCAGGCTACCAGTGGCCCAGAATGCATCATGGCTTACTTCTGTGTCTGTTTCTGTGAACTAAAATGTAAGAATCAAGTGTTTAGTGGAAGATTATCGTATTATTTGAGCCTAATGCAACTCTTGACATTTCCATGATTTTGTATTGCTTAAAAGAAAAAAGAAATTCAATCAAAGCAATTCCTTCTTTTAAGCAGTCCCCTGGCAGCCATGGCGAAGATTATTGTTGTTGTTGTTTTATCTGCTTGATTACTGAAAATGCTCCATGTTCCTTGTGTCCATCTAGTCATGACTGGCTGGGGCTGGCTGGTCTTCGAACTTTTCTGCCTGAAAGGTCAGCAGGTCTGCACATGGTGGCACCGATGAACTGCCCTTTGTCACCACAGCCCTACGTACTGATGTTTCATCCTTCCAGACCCTTTTCCATGAAGGTCACCACCTCCTCAGCACAAGTCTGTGCTTCTCCAGGGATCCCATAGACCTGGGAGAGGGGGTCACCCCAGCCATTGCCGTCCCAGTGATCAGTGGCGGAATGTAATGGAAAGCACCCGGACAGTTGCTAGCCAAGCAGTGAGTTTTCCTCACAGGAGTTTTAGCCTCTGATGACCACAACTCTGAAAACAAGCATTCTGGGTACATTTAAAATACATCAGCCAAATTTCTTCTCTGTAGTGTAAAATTCAAATTTTATTCTTACAAAGTGAAACTGCTCACATAGGAGAGGTAGGATCCCTGCAACCATATCCTTTTTACTTAGAGATTTTTACCTCTGGTTGCAGAGGCAGTCCTCAGTATTACCCTTTCTCAAAGATATTTTCAGATTAAACGTTGGCGGTGACTTAGATATCAAGGCACGTCTTTGATGGCTGTGGCCATCAAAACCTTGCTACTGTCTCCACCCCTCCCGAATAAATTAAGCTTTTTTTTGTGGTTTTTCGAGACAGGGTTTCTCTGTGGCTTTGGAGACTGTCCTGGAACTCGCTCTTGTAGACCAGGCTGGCCTCGAACTCACAGAGATCCGCCTGCCTCTGCCTCCCGAGTGCTGGGATTAAAGACGTGCGCCACCACTGCCCGGCTAAATTAAGCTTTAAAAGTGAAAAAAAAAAAGACACATGTACTCTTGGGCTGGACGTTATTAGAGCAAGACACCAGAGTCACAGAAGAAATTACTCACAGAATTAGCCCTGGCATCTAAGATGTGGTTGCTCTCCTCCCCCCCCATCCCTTCCCATTGTCCACACACTGACTCATTTGTTCTGCTCTTGGGTCTTGGAGGCCATACCTCCGCTGTAGGAGGTACATGGTGTTGGGGAGTGGCACCAGGCGCCTGGCTTCTTCTTTACTCCGAAATGCCTTCTTAGAAAAATGGTAGCATTTGAGAGGGATAGAAGCAGCAAGGCCAAAACATCTCTCTAAGAGGCTTTATTCTGCATAAGTTATCTTTAGTTACAGAGCTGATTTTACAATTTCTGAACCGTCTTCTGCAGAAGAATATTCACAGTTGTGATCATTCAATAGTAAATTAATTTTCTACCGTTTCCATAGTATTTTGTAGACATTTATTAGGCGTTAGGAATGTTTGCCTTCCTGAAAAAGTAATGCATTCATTTGTCAAGTATTAATTTTTCACATTAATACACAAAGAAAACATCTAAGAAAAATGGAATTAGCTATAATGCCCTTTTTTGGTATTCTTTTAAAAGTAACATTGTCCTAAAACTGAATCTGCATTCACTGTCTCTACTTTCTCTCTTGTTCTCACCTCTTAATTCTTTTTTTCCTAAACGGGTGTTTCACCCACACTACTGAGATTGGTCTTTTCGAAGTCCTCGGACCGCTCTCAGGCCACATCGTAGGGACATGTGCTGGTAGCAGACAGCCCAGCTGTTGAGTCTTCAGCAGCTTCTTCATATGGCTTCAGGACGCACCACCCCCACCCTTCACTGCCACCCTCACCACTGTCCTTGTGTTCTTGGCTCCCCTATTCAGACTCCTTTGCTAGTCTACCTCTTCTCCCTGGCTTCACAATGGTGAAGGATCCTGGGGTTCGGTCTTCTGGGCTTCTCCACCCTGTTGGTGACCTCCATGGTCTACAGCCTTGACTATCATACAGAATCCATTAAATACATGTCTCCAACTTTGACTGTCTCCTAAACCTCAGACCTTTACCATTGCAGAATGGACATCCCGAACATAAGTCCAGACCTGGATTTCATCTTTTCTCTTGAAGACCGTTCCACTCACAGCCTATATCACTTCTCCCAAAACCATAGAGTCCTCCTGTATGCCTCTTTCTTTCCCCAAATCTTTCGATAACCCATGTCCAACTAATTTTAAGCACTTCTGCTCTCTCTCGAGATGCAGTACCTCTCTCTCGGATGATGGCAGTAGCTTCCCAACAAGGATGCCTGTTCCTAGCTGACCACTCTGCGGTTCCGTCTCAAGAAATGAGGCAATGTGATGCTTCAAAAACATAAGTCAAATGTAAGTGCAAGACCACAGTGTTGCCCCATTTCATTCAGGGTAAAAAGGGTGTTTGCAAAGGGTGCAAAGATGCCCGTCCCAGATGCCTGGCTCCTCTGTCTCTTTGGTCTCCACTCCTGCCACGTTCACTCATTCTCCCCCAGCCACAGCAGTCCTACCTGCCCCTCTAATTCCCTTAGACACCTGGGACACCTCAATCTGGAAGCTCGCCTTGTTGCCCCATCACCTCACCTCTTTCTCAGCGGAGCCGGCACCGCCAGCGCCGCCAGTGCTCTAAAGCTGGGCCGCCTTCCCCATCTGTGCTCAGCACTGCTAGGGCCTCACCCTGGCCTCCTATTTCATTTCCCAGCCTTTCTTCTATGCAGATGTTGAAATGACTTACTTACTGTGTTTATAGTTTGTTTTCTATCATATATATGTATACATATATATATATATAACCTCTATTAGTACAGGGATCTCTGTCTTGTTTACTGATGTATCCCAAACACCAAGATTAGTGCTTGCCAGAAGGCATGGAACCTCTAAATGCACTTGAATGGAGTGCAAAACCTCCAAGACAGGAATGACAGGCATAAAGAAAGTCTGTACAAGTCATACCGGTGTTGACTCAGTAACTTTAAAGGGGATGTATATCTCTCGCTTCCTGGTCACAGAAATGAGCACATGAGTTTAGATATTCACAGATAAAAAGCATTTACAAGAATTCGTTCAGCTCGCGGGCTGCTGCTGAGGAACCCTGAGAGCACCACTCTTCCCCATACCCCTCCCCTTTTGGTAACCTCCTTTGAACTCCTCGAACGGCCAGGGAATTTCTGCTCTGGAGGGACTGAAGGGGCTTAGCTAGTGGATAGCCTGGGTGATGTTTCATGATCAAGCGCCTCAGTATTCACTCTATGCCAGTTTCCAGGGAAAAGCTCAGTGGTCCCTGGTGGGAGGCACTCGTAGCATTTAGACAGCTGTTGAAGTCACATGACCTGTTTCACTTGGTGAGATTCTGATGACACCTTGGTTTCTGGGTGAAACCATTGACCACCATGAGTTCAGGTGTGCTGATGGCTACCAAGTTACAAGTTTAGATCAACACTTCCCCTTTGGGGACACTTCATGAAGTATTCTCAGTACTGTGAGGAAGGCTACACATGCTAATAATTAGCCTTTCTGAAACTGTTCTGGTGAGGTTGGCCATCACACACTCATGAGTGTGTAAAAATGACGATGTGATTGGCACAGAGGTTAGAGACGCTATTCACCTCACTGCTTTTCGTTCTGTAGAAGCCAGTGCCCGGCGTTCTCACACATGCCCCCTTTGCGCCTTCTGGGGCCTTCTGTGACTTTTCTGTAACAACTGTGTGATACACATGAAAACAGAATCTGTCTGTAATATGATTACAACAATTGACATGTTTTTCTTAGAAGGCCTTTTTTCCTTCTGAGACAATCTTATAAGGTAGACTGGCATAGGACTTCTGTGTAGCCCAGGATGGCCTCAAACTCAGGATCCTTCTGCCTCCACCTCCTAGGTGCTGGGTATACAGACATAAGTTTCCCTGATCCTTTGTTTATTGCTTATAGTAAAGCTCCCCACAAAGTAACTCTAGTTGAAGAAATAATTTGTCATTCGAAATATAAGACTAGTACTTTAAACAACTTTTTAAATTAAAAGCATTACTATAGGAATAGAGTAGCATTATGGGATGTTTAAGTACCTAAAATTCTATCCAACTGTTCTGGTCATTTGTACGTACTTCTTTCAATCATTTACTAAATGCTTGCAGATTGTTCCTATAACAAAAATGATATCAGTGTCACTGAATGGTAAAGTCTCTGGGACTGAGGGCCCTTCCTGATCTTTCCTCATGTGCCCATAATTAAGCATAGAGCTCAGTAGAAACAGGAGCTTGGAAAATTATTGCCAAAATAATGAATTAATGAGTGATTTTTCTGGGGATTGGAAGTTGACTGTGTACAATCAATAGTGGATTGTTTTGTTAGTTCCTGGGGAGAGGTCAAAGTCTCAACACTGAGCAAACATTAATCATTCTGTGACTTCCTCTCACGGGACAACATGACAGAGAAAAGGAACAGTTCCTGGTAACATGGCTGCGGCTTTGCCTTGCTAGAAACAATGTAACTGATTTCTTTACTTCTCTGTTCTTTGTCTGCGAATCATCTGGGCCTAGAATGTCTCTGCCTTTAAGATATTGACTGAATGCTAATAAATGGGAGGTTGAGCTCAAAATAAAACTGCAAATCAGATTTTGAGTTTGATGTAAAAGCCTGGGAGAAGCAGGTTGGTTGCTCATTTAGATTACAAATGTCATCAAAAATAGAAACTAAAAGGTTAGGTAATTTCTAAATTAGACACTCTTTCTTAGAATAATTACCATGTTACTGCATCTGTGTACTTCGGTCAAATTTGAATAAAACACTTTATTGCTCAGAATAATGTTCTATTCTTGTTGCCAGATAATACTTGACGTAATTGCTCTCATGCTCCCTGACTGCAGGAAGGGTGTTGGCTCACAAGGCTGGCATAACCTCCGCAGTGAAGTTTAATTTTGTTGGAACTTTTCAGTCATTAAAAAAAAAAAATCCTTCCCTCCTCTATTTCTTCACAGGCATGAGACCTGATCTCCATTTGGTTTACGAAATCTAATAAGCTAAGTAACCACTGGTGCATCCCTCAGTGGCAGGAGATTGTGTCCATCACCTTTCCATAAGAAGCACACTGTGAAAGAGCAGGCGTCAGTGATCAGTTGAGAGGTCTTGGATGGAATTGTAAAAGCTCTCATTGTAGCAAACCGTGTTAGGACACTATTTCCGTAGCAAATAACCCTGGTCAGTCTGGACCATTGTGATAGTGAAGCCAGTAGAAGGTGATTTCCTGCATTTGATGCTTCTAGGTCTGAGTCAGAATTTAAGAAATGTTTATCCATCTCCATTTATAGTGTGACACCTACAGAATTACACAGAATTTTTCCTTAAGTGGCATCAACTTGACATAGGAGACTCATTCCTTATTAGCACATCAGCATTGCTTTTATAACGGATATCTCACATGACATAAATAAAACAGTAACTGTGTATTTAAATTTCAGTTACAGGGTGTGGCGGTTTGAATGGGAATGTCAAAGGTTCATCTATTTGAACACTTTGTTCCCAGTTGGTAACTCTATTTGGGGAGGTTTAGGAGGTGTGACCTTGCGGGGGGGGGGGCTTTGAGAGTTTAAAGCCCCACCCTATTTGCAGTTCACTCTCTCTGGTTTGTTCTTTTGATTCAAAATATGTGCTCTTGGCTTCTTGCCAGAGCCACCTGCCTCTGCTGTGTGTTCATGGATTTTTATCGCTCTGGAGCCATAAGCCAAAGTAAGCTCTCTTCCTTGGCTGCCTTGGTCACAGGGCTCGATCACAGCAACGAAAAAGCAACTACCACCTAAGGTCATAAATCTGAGTGGTTTTGCTAAACTCTCCTTTACATTTCTTAATAACGACTGAAATAAACAATCCAGTGCAATTCTCTCAGAGGACCTGGGTTCAAATCCCAGCACCCACATGGAGGCTCACAACTGTCCATAACTCCAGTTCTAGGAGATCAAGCACCCTCTTCTGGCCTCCGAGGGCACCACCCATGCAAGTGGTGCATAGACATACATTTGAACAAAACACTGATACACATGAATGAAAGAAAAAAAGCCCAAGAAACTCACATCATAAATTTTTTTTAAAGAGGGACTGACCTAGGCCCTCCACATATATGTTACAGTTGTATAAGTTTCCCTTCACTCCTAACAGTGAGAGCAGGAGCTGTCTCTGATTGTGTTGCCTGTTTTGAGGACCCTTTCCTCCTACAGGATTGCCTCATTCAGTCTTATAGAACAGGAGGAGCCTAGTCTCATGGCAACTTGATATCCCATGGCTAACTGATATCCACGGAAGGCCAGCCTGCACCTGATGAGAAACAGAGGAGGAACTGGGAAGAGGGGAGGGAGGGGAACTTTGACTGGGATGTAAAACCAAACAAAATAAATAAAACAATTTTTTTAAAGAAATGGTTTTAGTCTTGCATAGCTTGCAAATGAATGCACAGTGCACACAGCAGCTGTTGATCCGTTAGTGTGCGTCTTCTTACTCTGTGGTGATAGAAACTAGGATTTTTTTTTTTAAGCTGGGCAAATTGGTGTCCATGAAAAGGAAAGAGACTGTTTCCCTTGGAAGGGATTGAGAGGGCAAGACATGGAGTTTCTCTCATCCGAAGTGCTTGGGACCAGAAGGACTCAGGACTTCAGGTTATTTAAATATTTGCTTTTCTGTTTGTTTGCTTTTTCTGCTTTTCTTGAACTCAGGGAATAGCTGGGGATGACCTTGAACTTCTGGTCCTCTGTCTCTGCTTCCTGGATTACAGGTGCTAGGGACTGAACCCAAGGCTTTGGGAATGCTAGGCAAGATGCCTACTGGTGGAGCTACATCCCCAGCCCCCTTGCCCACGTGTAACTATGATACGTTTTGTGAATGGGGCACAAGTTCAAACATGGAATTATTTTTCAGATACTCCTAGCCTTAAGGCAATTTTATAAACTGTTTATAATAATTTGGAGCATGAAGTGATGTTTCATGATGTGGGATTTTCCAACTGTGGTGTCATTTCAGTGTTCAAACTATTTCCAGTTTGGGAATTAGGGTTGCTCAACTTGGATATGTCATCTTCTGGAATTTTCCTTAATGACAATTGGTGTGTACCTCTTGCCCCTTCTTAGCACCTCCCTTCTGCTGCTGCCTGCAATTGCATATGCACGCGCTGCCATCTTGGGTCATGGAGACAAGGTTAATTAATACTGTATTTAGGGGCAGGGACGCCAAACCACATTCCTACCTTCAGAGTTTCATAGGAAAGGCACGACATCTTGTCTAAATGTCTGTATTTCCCCAAACCAAAAAAAAAAAAAAAAAAAAAAGAAATAACCCTAATGCAATCAGTTACTTAGAATGGAAATGTTGACCTATGTTTGACATAATAAATTGGTTTAGTCAATACCTGTGGGCTTACCTGCCCATCTCTCTCTTGAAGAATCAATCTGCTCCTGTGGGTACAATGAGAACTTCTTAGAACATGACCCCACTTCTGACTGAGGGATGATTCTAACCTTGATTAGGATAACCAAAAGTTATCTCTAAAACTTGAAAATCAGACTGAGGAAATGAGACATTAGTTTGAGCTGGAAGACTGAACCACGGGAGAGACTTGCAGTTGCATTTTCCACTGGGTTTTGGGAAAGGTAAAACCAGGTAGAGAAGAGAAAAGCCAACATAGAGAGAGAAGCAAAGATTTGGAGCTGGAGACGAGGGGAGCTGATGGAGGCGAATACGTTACCCACGTACTTACCATCCTCTCTGCATTTTTCATTGCTTGCTGTTTGCAAGCCACCCCCTCCCCCCACAGAGGCTTCCATGTGGGTCAAAAATGTACTCAACACTTCTCTGGCAACTGTCCTGCTCCAGTGATACTCGTGTGTCCTAAACTGGCACAATCTGATTGAAAATTTCTATTCCGCACCTAGGGGAAAACCACTCTTTCTTTTGCCAGAAGGGAACATGTCGATATGTTCCAGTAGAAAAGGTGGCCAACCTACAGGCTGTTGTTTGCCAACCCCTGTGTGAGCCAGTTTGAATCTATTTTCCATTACTTGTTGCCAAAACTACTGTATATGATATATAGGCTCTCATGGATTTGGGAGGGCATGCCGCATCTTGCCCTTCGAGTCTCTAAAGAAGTTCGGTATCTGGAGATGATAGCCAAAGTATTTAAGGAAAGGTCTGGCGTAGACAACCATACACGTGTGGATAACTATCTGGGGTGGGCTGGCTCATAAGCACGGTGCTGTGATCCCTTCAATGGGTCCTCTGTCTTTCTTATGAGCCAAATCCCTCACCAGTCTTTCTGGATTTTTCTTTTGGAATGCCCCTTTGATGATTTTACCTATTTCTTTGGATAAGATACTGATCGTATTTTTAAGAACTATAATCTTTTTGGTTCTCCTTTTTAAAAAAAGTTGGTTCAGTATTTCTGTGCCAGAACTGTGACATTCCTTTTGAGAACTGGATAGATTAAAATTTTCTCCGATAACGAGCTCTTTTTGTGTCCCTGCAGGCCTGATGATCAATAACACAATCTAGCACTTGACACATGGGGTGCGACCGTAATGTCACACCAAGATGCGAGCACAGATACCAGAGCCCAGGCAGCCAACGCGTCCCGTTCTGTGCATTCACAAGCAGGAGTTAGACCCCGGGAACGCTGCCATCTCTTCGAGAGTCATTGAAATACCTCTCGTGTCCTCACTAACACCGATGGGAAAGTGCCACATTGAAATACCTCCCGTGTCCTCACCAACGAACACCGATGGGAAAGTGCCACATTGAAATACCTCCCGTGTCCTCACGAACACCGATGGGAAAGTGCCACATTGAAATACCTCCCGTGTCCTCACGAACACCGATGGGAAAGTGCCACATTACCACCGGGTTTGGCTTGGAACGAAGTCCCACCATTTGCCCATAGAGTAGATCCCCTTAATATTTGTCATCCCTGAGTGCTTTTCTTTTCCCTTCAATTCCTTCTTTGCTCCAGGGAATGCGAGGCACTTAGCCGGAGAAGCTGCTCTTGCAGTTGCTGTGAGATTAAAGTTTCCATCATCGTTGTCTTCATAAGTAGACAAGGAAGAAAATAAGGAAGGAAGCTACAGTGTAGCTCCTCTTGGCTCAGGCTTTGCCAGTCCCGGCATGCAAATATAACCCGGGTCTGCAGGCTTTGCCCTGCTCACACATGGAGGCACTTAGGGTTTTCACGTGGAGGCCCACAAGGGCCACTTAGACTGTCCACTTCAGCTCTTCCCTATCGAAATCTGTTGCTTTGCGGCCACTGTGATGCCAACAGTCTGTCCCTTCTTGCTTTTTTGTTTATTTTCAGAACTTTCATCTAATGTGGAGGAAAGCAATATTATTCATTTTACTAGTTTAGGCTTCTCACACTGTTTCCCTCAAGATTCTAGAATACATTTCGACAATGGAGGAAACTCTGTGATGGTGACTCACAGTGTCTGCAGAACGACTCACAGCAGAGACTCTGTTTTGTTTCCCAAACTGACCTGCTCCAAACAGAAAGGGTCTCGAATGACTCACAGTGCATGCAGAGCTAAGAGACAGCAAGATCAGCAGGCCACGGAGGGACTGAGACCACATGTTCTTCTCAAGCTAAGTGTCCTACTTTATTTCTGTTGCTGTGATGAAATATCCTGGTGGCTAGGTTGTTCTGTCAACTTGACACAGTTCCCTGGGTAGAGAAACCTCAGGAGAGAAAATTCTCCCATTAGATGGCCTGTAGGCAAGCCTGTGGGACATTTTCTTGATTAACGATTGGTGTGGGAGGGCCAGGACCGTGGGAGAGAGGATGGTGGGGTTAGTGCTGTCCCTGGGCAGGTGGCCCTGAGTGGAATAAGAAAGCAGGCTGAGCAATCCACGGGGAACAAGACGCCTCCTCCATGGCGTCTGTTTCAGTTCCTGTCTGCAGGTTCCTGCATTGGGCTCCTGCCCTGACTTCCCTCAGCGACAGAGTATGACCTGAGAGTTGTATATTAAATAATCTCTTTCCTCCCCAGGTTGCTTTTGGTCATGCAATAGAAACCCTGACTCAGGAGCAACTTAGCAGTTTTATCTTACAGTCCATCACTGTGGGGAAGCGAGCGTGGCAGGGGTGTGAAGCAGCTGGGCCCAGCAAACCCACAGTCGAGAGCAGAGACGGGAATGCGGACCTGCTCACCAACGTGTATGCTTGGGCCCTTTCATACTCAGGGCCTCCTGAGTGGTGCTGCCACAGAGGGCTGGGTCTTCCCAAACCAGTTAGCTTAATTAAGGCAATTCCCCACAGTCCCACCCACCGGCCAATCTGGTGCAAACAATCCCTTACTGGAAACCCTCCTCCCAGGTGATCTGGGTTGCCAGGTTGATAGATCTAGCCATCATAACTCAGCCAGAGACACCCGGCTGCCTCCCCCTTTCCCTTTCCTTTACTTTCTTCCTGCCTCCCTTCCAGTAGTTTCTCAAAGAGCATACTCTACTTCCTACTTCCCCATCACAACACTGAAACTCTTATGAGAGGAGAAAAGAATTAATCTTCCAGTCAGCATCT
The DNA here is from genome assembly GCA_004026605.1 of Ondatra zibethicus. Lineage (NCBI taxonomy): Eukaryota > Metazoa > Chordata > Mammalia > Rodentia > Cricetidae > Ondatra > Ondatra zibethicus. The sequence continues at coordinate 59,128 of PVIU01005650.1, read as the reverse complement.
CTTTGTGATCCCCCTGTTTTCCACATACAGGGGTAGCATGCGGGGGATGACACAGGGCCACACTTCGTTTTCTGGGTCCAAATGTAGGGATATCTGGACCCCCTTATTCCGAAGTCCTTGATAACTGCCATATTTCAAAATCCCCCCTCCTCTCCCCGTTCCTTTTTCTAAAAGCTTTAGGGGCCAGCAAGGTGGCTCAGTAGGTAAAGGAACTGGTTACCAAGGCTGAGGTCCTGAATCGGGTCCCCAGGACCCACACAGTGGGGAGAAGCAACCTCACGTGTTGTTCTCTGACCGTGCAGATGCACGTACACTAAATAAATGTAAGGTTTAAAATGCGTTCTCTAAAAGCCTAAGGGCAACCCTTGAGATCCATCTCTGGGACGCGGACATGCTTGAAGTCCTACCATAACCCAGACTTCAACTCCATTTCCTGATTACTTACAGCCATATAGTGGTAAGAACGGCACTAGATACACAGGCAGGGCAGAGCAAGAGAGCAAAGAAGGAAACAGGAAACCAGACAGGAGGAGACAGATGGTATCAGGAAGAAAAAAACTTTGATAAAATTCTGCCTGCTTTGTATTTTTGTCTTTCACTTGCCCTCTCTACTTTTTCCTTGAAGCTTCCTGGCAGTTCCAGCAGTTCTAAGTATACACTGATTAAATAGTGATTGACAGAGAATTAACCCCTTGGTGGAGTCCCGCTCTTCTCCCCACCAGTCCTGGCTTTGCTGTACTGATTGGCCTTTGGTCAACCAGGGATAGGAGAGGATCGCCAGTGAGATCTCATGTCAATGACTACTCAGGGACTGCACACAATATGCTAAGCATCGTGCCAGATAGGACCTGCAGGTTTGGATGCACCTCCAAAGAAGCATGCAGTGCAGCACTAGAGAGAACTGGGCAGTGTCACAAACATCAGGAAGGTAAAGTGGAAAGTTTGTGTTGTTCTGGAAGGTCACATGACTCACTACGAGACCATAGAGAAGTCTATAGTATGAGCTCAGAGAAGGTTCCAGAGAGGAACTTGAATGCGGGGTGGGGGGGCATACTAAGGAATGCAGGTAGTAGATGCTTCCAGAATTCTCTTGCATCTTTTCTCCATCCCATGTCAGTCTCTTCAAACACTGCATATGTTGTCTCTAAAACAGAACTTCCTAGCCAGCACTGCTCATAAGGACTGTGACAGCAGAACTGTGGCCTGGCATGTGTCTGCACTAAGGAGAGATTTTCATTGAACAATGCTTCTGGCAGTATTCTAAAGAAAAGATTAAAGTAGCACGCTACATGTGAATCATTCTGTCCAATTCTGCATGCAAAGCAGATGGCTGCTAAATGTTCCATTCCTGGTATTGTTTGTCTTATAAATGCTAAAGAGGAGCTGAAATGGAGGATTCCATTACATTGAAGGAAACTTTCTCTCCCTATTACATCGACTAACCAATGAGCTCCCTGCTCCCTGGAGCTATGCTCGAAGGGCACGCACATTCCAGAATGATTAGCCTTTCCTCTGTTGCTACTAGCAGCCCTAAAAGCCATGGAAATCAATACATAAAATAATTTATCACTGACAGTTTAACATTTTCTATCGATTTCTCCTGGAATAGGACTTTGTGTCCCCAGGGAGCTTTATTCTTTTAAGAGACAACTAGGCACCGGAGTTTTGAAATGCTTTGGCAGCAGTTTTTTATGAAAAATAACAAGAAACCCTAGACAGTTTCAGAGTTTCACTGAGATGTGCAGGAGGAAATTACACTTGCCTGCCTGAGCCCACAATTTGCCCGGAAGCAGATGCCTGCCTGTGCCCACAGTGCACCTCTGTGCTCGGAAGCATATGCCTGCCTGTGCCCACAGTGCACCTCTGTGCCCGGAAGCAGATGCTCTGTCCCTTGCCGTGCATCTGAAGAGTACTGTCAGTTTGCAACTCCTGGGAGTCCAGTGGGCTCCTTGTCTCTTTCTCTTATCTGAAAACCATTGTCAACTGGCCATGCAACCTTAGACCGCACATCTTCAAAGAACAGCAGGCTGATGAAGTTTTTACAGGATCCATCTTTCACGTGGGCTTCGGCTGATGATCTGCAAATGTGACCCGGGAGCTCCATTATAAGCAGGTTCTGGCTCTGAACTGAGGCCAACAGGTCCCAGTTGCTAAATGTTGTGGGACTTTGAACCTACTCTTTTTCCTAATAAGAGCAGGGAGCTACACTTGCAAAGGCCATTTGATGACACAAAGTCCTGACTGGATGCCTGGCCCTGTGTTATCCCTTCTGAGTGGATTTTGAAAGTTACACCATGACATTACATCATGTTTAAGGGGGAAGGATGCCTCGAGGACTGAACTAGAGGAGTTAAAACTCTTCCAACAGTCATTCTTGTCTTTATTTATGTGTATCTCAGGGCACTGAAGGGATGGGAACATCGAGGAGGAGCTGAAACAACGGAAGTTCGTCTGTTTACCCCCACACCTTTCATCCCATACCGCAGAGCTCAAAGCATAGGAAATACAAATTACAATAGCAAAACCGACACAAGAAAAGTCTATTTCATAGAAGGCAGACATTGGATGTATTCTACTCAGCCCCTTTATTTTCGTCAGGGAATTTTTACTCCAAGTGACCCCACGCACAAGGGATATACCTGTTCAGCATTTCCCAACAGAACATTATCTCTCATTGTTCTTTGTGTTCAAAGATACTCTGGCAATGATCTTCCTATTCCTGTCCAAGAGTCTGGCAAGAAGCCCTAAGATGTGACCTAATTTCTAAATAGCTTGTCCTTCTGGTGAGCTAGGATTCTTAAAACTTGCTGCATTTTATGACTCAAACCTATAGGATCTTACAGACTGTGTGGAAAGAGTTGGGAGGGCAACAGAGATTTCTACCTGGATTACTTTGTGTTATTAGATGATTTTTTTTTATTCTTTTGAGGTATAATAGCCTCTGTCTATTATTCAAAGGGATGGTGCAGAAACAAACACATTAGCTTTGCTTTCTAAGAGAAGGGCTCTTGAGAGCCTAGAAGTGGAAAATCATTAGGTGATTTGTGGCTAGCTCTAGGACACATCTTGATATATTTATAGTCAAGCTGGCCTGGAAGGAGTGGGGAAACGTGTATGTGCGGGCCTGTCTGGTCATTCCTTCCATCCTGAGTGGTTCTTGAAAGTCAAATTATAGCATTGCATTATGCTTCAAAGGGAAGGGCGCTTCAGAGAAGAGGCATTTACTAACCCCTTGAGGGATGGCTGTGCATTGATCAAATGACAGATGGCGTTCAGCTCTCACAATGTAGGGGTGTTAACAAGGATGTGGGGTCACCATGGAGCCATGGAGAATCATACAGCAAGCGGTCGTCAGCTTGGCACAAGAAGGGAGGCACTGGATAGATGATCTCAACCATCAAGAGAAGAAAGGAAACGGAAATGAAAAGTGGAAGTCTTCAATCCTTAAAAGAGGTTCTGGCTCTAATTTATATGCAGGACATTGTACAGCTCACCAGCATCTCGGATCCTTGCCTCGCTGGTGAGTGGGATCCATGTTCTGTCGTTCTAGTTTATGGTGTGTTAAATGCACACCTCACTTAAAAAAACCATTCCCATGATATAGAAAGGGAAACTAAAGTTTATACAGCTAATAGAAGGCAAAAGTAGAGTTGAAGCACAGGAGCAGACGAATCGCTTTTATATTCCTCAGGCTTTATGGCTTCAAAAAGAATAGATGTTTTATTTCTTCAAAATTATTCAGTGGGAATGCGTCCTTGAAGAGATCTGTCCCTGGCTTTCTTTTCCAAATCTTGACACAATGGCGCTTGATCCTGACAAAGGACAATACTGTAAACGGTGTCATAATTTAATGTCTGGGAGTTTTAGCCGTGAGACGTGCAGTGTAGTTCCTCCTCCTTTACCCAGCATTCCTAGCCACAGACTGACAGCTTCCCCTGTCGGGTTCTGGCCTGTCCAGCAGAGTCTGCTCTGTCCTGATCCAGCTGCTAAAAGCAGCAACCACTGAGGTGGTCAACAACAGCTAGGATTTCCATTCCTGTCTCCCAAGCTTTCGATCCTGGGAATCTAGGGAAGTGCTGGGTTGCAGGCTTCCACTCATTTCTTCCCATAAACTTTCCCACACCCACGTAATGTGACAGAGTTCCTCTGTGACCGGAGCTCTATATTAAAAACTGTCCTACCTGGATGAGCCCGCGTCCTGGTGTCGCACTTTGGAGGCAATATGGAAAGGGCAGCGGTGGCGACCAGTACAGCGGGTTTACCTGTCTGTAGCCTGTCTGCATGCATTCTTCTTTAGGTTTTTGTCTGTACAGATTTGTCTTCTTTTTTATTTTTAATTTGGGGCAGGGCCTCACTATATAGCCCGGGTTGGCGTCAGGCTGGCCTTGAACTCATAATTCTCCTGCCTCATTCTCTGAGGCCTAGTGTGGAGGTATAGGATACCACAAGCAAGAAATTTGAAATTTTATACAGTTCTGGAAAAGATAGAAAAAGCCTGAATTTTCTCGAGGTTAAAGATGAATGGGTACCCATAAAACAATGCCAGAAAGTATCAACAGCTGAGATCCATGGTTTAAAGTTTCCTGTGGTCCATGCATTGTTTCCTCCATGGGGTCTTCATTTTGTGTTAGGACCAAGAGATGCTTTTACAGGTCCACATGTACAGATGTGTACAAAGATAGACATGTAGACATAAGCAAATGCACATGTGAGTAATTAGAAGTACCTTTGTGCTTAACTATGACTTTTGTTCTAATTAATTTACAGACATATAGTTGTGAAATTGGGGAAATTCTAAATGGTGGCATCTTAGGACATTAAGGCGTCATCTGCGTTGGGCGGGTAGTCAACTTCAGTGAATTAATCATCATGGCTGGAAGCACTGTATTGAAAGGATTGCCAGGCTAGCTTAGCACTGCAAGAAAAAGAGTGGTCATTAATTAGTCATGCCTGAATAGCTAGGAAGCATCATGAACTCTAAGACTGGGGTACTGGCTTCTCTTGTGCAATGAAGTCTTCTGCGCTATTCTTCACACTGGGATCCCCCACTACCCCACCCCCATGGAATTACTATGAGTACTTGTGCATTTGCTGTTCTCCAAGAATGTTCATTGCATTGTTGAACTCCTCTTCTATGTGTTGAATTACAAATGTATCCCATAGCAACTCCTATCTATCTTGTAGTAATCAGTTGTTCTAATCCTGCTGTTTGGTGCTCTGAGGATCAAGGTTATGTCACACTGCACACCAACAGCCATCATGGAACTTCTCCTAGATAAAAGCATCATTTCTTCCAAGCATTTCTCAGATATTGTTGTTTGGGGTCTTGAACCATTCTAGATGTTAGGTAGCTCTTTCTCAAGTATACTAACCGAAAAGGACCGGGAAATTTTAAATAGGATCTGACCAACTAAAGTTAATTGAGATGGTTTGTTTTTAGCTTATACATGTCAATTATCTTGAGAAGCTTCAGTTTGCCCCTGAAACATAATATTTGGTTATTATATGTTAATCTTTCAGTAAATCCCAGAATTTTAGTTTTTTTCTTTCATGATTTATATTTGAATTAAAAAATATTTTTTGTGTTTGAGTGTTTCACATGCATGTGCATTTGTATGCCACGTGCCTGCCTGGTACTATCTCTCCAGCCCTTTACATTTAAATTTTACCATTTAAAAATATGGTAAATTTTTTTTACCATTTAGTATTTTAGTAAAAACTGTTAATAATGATTGCCTTTTGTTGGTACCTACGTCACATGTTTTTTTCTTCAGTATGCCTAAAGAACTTACTCTATTCCTATTTTGCAATTGTGAAACTGAAACCCAGGAATGTCCAATGTACTCACACAGCTAGTAAGAGGCAGAGCATAGAATGAAAGGCGTGCAGTTCCCAAGGCATGCATGTGCTGCGTATACGCATGTACAAAGATATACATGTAGTCATAAACAAATGCACTCATGGGTAATTGGAACTACCTTTGTGCTTAATCCAGTTTCTTATTATGCTTATGTCTAGTCTCTTTGACTTTTATAAGCTCAGCTAGGAGATTGTGAATACCAAATCGGTCACAGGGGGCAGGGAGGAGCATGGGGGAAGGCAGAGAGACTTTTTATTTGATTTGATTTTGGAATTGTGATAAAGTTCAGATCTTCGTTGAAATTATTTTAAAGGAATAACGTCTGACAAGTCCTTAGAAAAAATTTTTTAAAGATTTGTTCATTTTGTCTGTGAGAAAGTTTTGCCTGCATGCATCTATGCGCACCATGAGCGTGCCTGGTGCTGTTGGGAGCCAGAAACGGGTGTGCGATCCCCTGGGACTGGAGTTACAGACGGCTGGAAGCTGCCCTGTGTGCTGGGAGCTGAATCAGAGTCCTCTGCAAGGGCAGTAAGTGCTCTTAAGAGCTGAGCCCCCACTTTGGCCTCACCCCTTCCTCACCCCACCTCTGTAAGTTCTTACCGGGTCCCAGTGGCCGTCTTGTAAACTTTCTCTCTCGTTTCTTATGTAACTGACAGACATTACTGGGACATTTGTCTGTGCCCTTTCTCTGTGACCCCACTTGCCATAGGCTGCTCACAGCGGTGCCAATTTGCTCAGTGCTCTGGGATGGCTGCGGGTGGGGAGCTAATGCTTTCATGCTGATGCCTGCACTAGTCTTTGGTTTTCCTTTTATAATGTAATTTCATCCATTTCTAGTTTGTAGGTAGGAAGCAGAGGAACTAATGGAATAGATGTACTCAAGAACGTTTCCAGTAATTTCCATTAAGTGAGTTCTAAAGTGAACTCTTGAGGCAGCAATAACAATAGAAAACAGTGGCTCCGGTTCCCCCCAAAGCCTACCTTGTACCACAAAGCAGTAACATGCATTTACTAATATTATCAGTGCCAGAAAAAAAAATCTCCATCAATCAAAATCCAGAAAACAAAATACAAGTATTAATACATGGCCAATCTGATTGCTTATAAACCAGTGTATCTTTAATGGTTTTAAAATTTGATAGCCCATAACACAGAATGATACCAATGTCTCAACCATATATTAAGCTGATTGGAGGCTGAACTAACTGAAATACATGCCTAGTAACATGTGTGAGTTATGAAGACGGCACAGAAGCCTCGGTGATCAGCCCGTCTGTTGTGTTCCCGTCTCCTAGAGACAGAGCTTGTCTTGTGAAAGTCCAGTATTTGCACCATGATGGCTTAGAAGTACAGTCACAAACGAGGTGTGTGGCGGGGGCGAGGGTGGGCAGACGACGACAACGACTCGGCTTAGCAGCTCTAGACTTCACTCTAAAGTCCACATTATGAGTGCCTCCTTTTCTTTTAGTCTTCAAAGGCCAGCTCCCCCCTTTCTCCTAACTCTCTCTCAGAAAGGTTTTAAAAGTCTTTGAACCCCTAGCAGGATGTCCGACCTTTTGACCCCGACACACCACCTTGTCTTCTACAAAGTTCAGGCAGCAGAGCACTAAGCCAAAATTAAACAAATCAGAACCCACAAGAAAAAAAAATCAGTTTTAAAATCTCAAAATGTTCACGATTTTGTGTTGGGCTACTTCATAGCTTTAGCATAGGTCAGGTGGCCTGTTACAGGAGCCAGTCCAGTCAAGTGATTTGGGGGGAGGTCATGAATATTCATCAGAGGGTGTGGCCCCGCCTGCCAGAGGGTTTCTGGCAGCCAGCGGAAAGGGTGGCCCAAAACTCTCCACACACTTAAAGCCTAGACGCTGTAATTCAAGGGACCTCAAATCTCGCTTCCACCCACCAGCCGGCGCACAGGCCATCTCCTCTCCTTGAGTTTGTCCAATTAAAAACAGAAATGTGCTTGTGTGCATAATTGGAGGCCTTCTCTCCTTTGGTGGCACCTCCAGCTTTGCGATTCTCCCTTCTCTGTGATTACATCTGCTCCGCACATTTATTTATTTTCGATCACAAAACTATGCTGTCTCTATCCCCACCACACCCTCCCACCCCATCCTTCATTTAGTACAGCACAGTAATTAAAAGCCAGACATTTGAACTCAGAGTCCTGCTTTGCACACTTTAGCTCTGTGGATAGGGCCCTGTGGCCCTCTTCATTTCTGCTGTACACCTACCTCATGGATTCGGTCTGAGAAGGAAATGATTCCGCACAGAAACGAATAACTGTCCCGTGTGTAGTGAAGCGTTTAGTAAATGCTTGTCTAGGGACTGACCCCAGGGCCTAGGTACGTGCTAGGCAAGGCCTCTACTATCAAGCTACATCCTCGTCTTCCTTCTTACTAATTTATCTTTGACTGGACAAATCTAGCCTCAAACAGGGCACAGTCATGGTGGAAATCAGCAGGGGCACGGCTGAAGGTGGAGTCCCATCAGAAGCCAAAGGGCCAATCAGTGGTATCCAGCAAATTAGGAGAAAGGCTTGCCCCAGAAAGAAAGCAGAGGCGACCCAGCAGTGGAGCTGGATGGCCCACTGAGGAAATGTGTGGCCCAGGCCTGAGGGGACAGATCACAGCACCACAGGGAGCTCTTCAGGTTGTCTTCAGGCTGGCCCCAGGTCCCAGTCTGCACTGGACTGACTCTCAAAGGAGTGAGGACCAATCCCAGGCTGGTTCTGAAGGCAAGTTCCTTTCTTGAACCTTAAGTTTGCTATTGACCACACTCTCTGCCCTTCTGGCTCCTGTCTTTACTATCTGCTCTGCCATGTTTCCCTCACCAGGACTGGCAGGTGCCTGCCCTGCCCAGCCCTTCTAAGTGGGCAGCTGACTTTTCTCTTTTCCTTTCCTGCCTCTCCTGACCATCTCACCGCAACACACTTTAACCCCTGAATTCCCATTGGCCTCCAGGTCACTAACTCTTTACAACTTCATAAGCATGCCGGTTGTCGGTTGCCGGCTGCTCAGTCCCTCTTCCTGAACATTTGAGAATGTTTGCCCTAGTTTCTTTCACAGTTAGCTTGAGACAATGACCAAACTCTTTTTTTTTTGAACAGTTAATTTTAATTTTTATTCCCTCCACAGAAAACACTAGAGAAACTTTGAGCCAAAAATAAATGCGGACTTTCTACAAACAGTACAAAGGTTTTTTGTTTGGGTTTGTAATTTTTTTTAATGCGTGGCAATACATTTTTATTAAAGCAACTTCACACTGATTCCTTCCCTGCTCACCAAGGTCACCTTGAGTGCTCTAAAGCTGAAGTTGAAGATTTCTCTTCAATCAGCCCCTTTCATCAAAGGAACACAGGCTTCCCATGCTGCCCCAGGCTACCCATAGACTTCCCCCTGCTGCCCCAGGCTACCCGCCAATTCCTTCATCTCCACCCGAATCTTGGCCGTGCAGATAACAACTTCGGAGCTCATCTGAGGTTGTGGGGCTCTAATTTCTTCAGGATTTCCTTTAGGATGGTTTTCAGAGCGGTGGATCTGCCTGGTTCTCAACTGCTGGCTCTACATTCTCTAAACAGGGATGAGTTCAGATCGTGTTCAGCCCTAACCCGTGGGACACACTAAAATTTAAGTAGATGTAAACGTAGGGGTCTCCCTTATCATGTTAGCCGCCTAATACTCTCTTCCCACTGACCAAGAAATAGTCCTGTGGGTGAACAAAACCACGTGTGATGATAGGCAGCCCCTTGGGACAACCTTCAACACAGTGACCCAGATTCTCAACAGCAGAGCAGTGGAAAGGGATCATTGCTTCTGGCTCAAGGGACCTAAGGGAAGGCCCGGCTGGCTTCACACCCAATGTCCCATCCTAGGACTTGCAGAGCTCGGACACTGAGTTGCAGGACAGAGGTTGACTGGACCCTAGTTTCATAGCAGGAAAACTGGCCAATTGACAAGTTTTTCATTGTGGTTCATTTTGAAAATTGCTTTTCTTTGTTATCTCTGCATGGCCCACCCTGCCCCAACTAATGATCTATGCTTAAGTCTCTAGGAATCGCCCCCACCTCCCCCTGTCCTTAGAGTCTCTCCTGTGCTGCTGGAAAACCGTGCTCAGGATTCCCTGTGCACAGATGGAACTCGGCACTGGTTGGGGAAAAACATTTCAAGAGGGGGTGTGCAACAGAGAAGACTGTCTTATGTGCACTGCAAGTCTGAGGGAAACTCGGGAGAAAAGCCAGAGTGAGGAGGCCAAGAACTGCCAGCATCAAAGAGCAGTGTGGAAGTGTAAGGCAAGATAGGAAAGGAAGATGGCAGAATGGGTCTTAGAGCATCATTGAGAAGACAGAGGAAACCCAGCCCTTTCAAGTAAAACAGCTCTGCAGGGTCCCCCTGAGCCATCCAGGATGTCTCAGGAAATCCAAGAACAACAGCAGGGCTACTTTGTTGATCAACATTTGCAAATGTGAAATTTAATTTAGAAAAGAAGACTCAAACAGGATATTGTGCAACCAGAGCTGTTGCTCTAAGCTGGAAAATATCTTTGAGGGTGGAATTTCTTGCCTTGATTATTGAGAAAACTGCCTTGCAAAAAGTTTAGCTTTGATCATGTCAAAGGAAATCATAAGTTGGTAAACTCATTTCAAAGCCCACTTTGGCTTTCCCCAACCTGCAGTGGCCTGACTTCCTGCAACCTAAAGGATCAAGCAAGTTACAAGGATGTCAAGCTCACTGTGGGTTCAGTTCTCCTTTAAAATCGATAATCATTATGCTTTTTTTTTTCTTTTTAAATATGACTTCCCTTTAGAGGCAATTCTCTCAGTTTCTAAATGGTTTCTTTGTTACCACTATTCTTCAAATAGCACCTATGCAGCCAGGATGGTTTCAGAGGTTACTGGCTGTAATTCAGACAGTCAGAAGACCACTGTCGTAGTGTTCTATGCTGTAAAAAGATACCATGACTATGGCAACTTGTATAGAGGAAAACATTTAATCAGGGCTTGCTTACAGTTTCAAAGATTTAGTTCATTATCATCATGGCAGGAAGCAGGCAGACATGGTGCTGGAGAAGGAGCTGAGAGTTCCACACCTAGATCTGTCAGCAACAGAAGTGACAGGGACACACTAGCAAGGCTTGCACACTAGCAAGGCTTGAGTGTCTGAGACCTTGAAGCCCACTTCCTAGTGACACACGTCCTCCAGTAAAGACACACCCACTCCAACAAAGCCATACCTAATAGTGCCACTCCCTCTGAACCTATGGTGCTAGGGAATAATCCTTCTGTACACTGTGAATATATATTACTCTCATTGGTTAGTAAAGAACTGACTGGCTGGTAGCCAGGCAAGAAGTATAGGTGGGACAGCCAACTGAGAATTCTGGGAGGAAGAAGGGTGGAGTCAGAGAGTCAGCAGTCAGGTGGAGAGTAAACAAGACATGCCAGAGAGGTAAATGCCACAAGCTTTGGGGTACCACATAGATTAATAGAAATGGATTAATTTAAGCCGAGTGGTGGTGGTGCACGCCTTTAATCCCAACACTCAGGAGGCAGAGGCAGGAGGATCTCTGTGAGTTCGAGGCCAGCCTGGTCTACAAAGAGAGTTTCAGGACAAGCACCAAAGCTATACAGAGAAACCCTGTCTCAAAAAAAAAAAAAAAAAGAAAAGAAAAGAAAGAAAAAGAAATGGGTTAATTTAATTGTAAGAGTTCATTAATTATAAACCTGAGCTATTGGCTGAGCATTTGTAATTAATATTAAGTCTCTGAGTGGTTTTTTGGGGAGGGGGTTAATAGGACAGAAACTTCCTACACTATGGGGGCCATTTTCATTCAAGCCACCACAACCATCGAGGTTTTTTTCATACTGGAACTATCCAAAATCTACAATCATACGGGTCAGAGGTTCAGTTCTCCAAGGATCTCTCATTTGGAAATATAACTCCCTGTGCAATGGGGTCAGTATGAGAGGGGTTACCCTCCAACACTGATACGGGTGTTATTGACCTTTAAATTCTCAATCAAAACCCCAAGAGCGGCTCACAGGGCTGGTTTACTGTAGATTTGGGTTGGGAGAGAATACTCCCTAACTGCATTTTTCGGTAGCCCTGTTACAAATCATTCCTTTGGATACAGACATCGTATAGTAACTTCCTTCTCTTCCTAAAGACGTTTCAGCAAATTTAAGACTATAGCACATCTGGCCTCAATCCTGGGAACCCATTGTGCAAATGTAGTGCGCACCGTAGGTGGTGAGAGGAGCGGGGGGGGGGGGGCATCCTGTTCTGGGTCAAGGGTGACGTGTGCTTGTGAGTGGCTGGACAGCGTTTTCTCATGCTGAAAAACACGCCCTCGTGGCCTGCAGCTTGAATGCCCTGTTTATGTTTAGTAATGACCTCAAACTTGCTTTCCTCGAGTCAGGAGAAACCTTCCTGCCGCCTCTGAAGTTCTGCTCTTCACAGAGGAATAGTTGTGACCAACATTTTGTTTGTTATTTCATCTCCCAAATGCCAACGAGTGACCAGTTCAAATCGCATCTTCTATTTCCACAGACACGACCGAACGATCATTATCGTTCTCATTTTATAGATGAGGAAATGAGTTTGGGAGCAGTTAGATTGCTGAAGGTCTGGACAGTGAGGGTTAAGGCTGGGTCTGAAGCCAGCACTTTTGGGCCCTGAGCTCATGCCTTCTCCATGGGAACTTGTCTCTTCTCAGTCTTCCTTGGCCATTTACAGTCCTTCCCCGTCATTGTCTCGCTTGAACCTGGAACCTCCTACCTCCTGAGTCAACTTCCAGAGACTGAGGAGTTCAATTCAAATTTATTCAGCTATAAAGTCAAGGAACTGAAAGTTCTCTGGGTTCAGACTTCCGTTTCTTAGCGTTTTGCTTCTCATCTTCTGGTCTCATCAATAGGGGGCCAGATCAGTGGTGGCTGGTGGCTGTTTGGGTACCATAATGTTACTTACCAAGCTTATGTGTCCAGATCTGCAAATATAAAGGAGGTGTATAAAGTACAGCATGCTCTCTGGAGGGCATGCATGGGCTTAGCTAATTAGATGCTGAACTTCACCTTGGAATGTTGTGCAACTTTCTCTGGGAAGAGACTGCATCTATTCACTCCAGACAGGGCATCGACAGAGCAAACAAATGATTACACTCAAGCCCAGCTTAATGAACCAATGAGTTTATGGGGGTTACCTACAGAGCACAGGTGACTCAAAGGCAGCTCCATCATCTCCATCCCTGCTCAGCTTGCTGGCAGCTGGGGCTGGGGATTAGGAGAGAATGTGCTTCCTAGCATCTGCTTATTACTTCTGAAGAGTAGTAACTCAGCCAGTTAACATGTATTAAGGGCCTGCAGTGAATAGAACCCTAGGTTGGGGCAGGCTTGGGGTTCCTGAGCTGTGGCTGCACATTCTACACAGTTCCTTAACTTCTGTACCTCCCCACAGCTCCACCTGCTTTCAGAGTGTGTCTTCACTTACATATTCAATTTCTCTCACTCTCCAGAACAGCAGCATCCTCCCTGTCCTACCATGCTCAAAAACAAGCACAGCTCACTTCCTTCTCTGCCTCTAGAGAATGCTGCTAGAATCTGACCTATTCTGAAAGGCACCTCCTGTTACTACTACGTACCTCTGCTGCCCTACTAAGTTCCTACTGCTGTTCTATTAAGTACCTCCTGGCCCTACTAAGCTTCTGGCGGTTCACTCACTAGGCTGAAATGGACTGTGATCACATGCCAGGCTGCATGGTTAGCTTGGAGGGGAAGATTTTAAATTTTTTAATTTCAGGCCCAGCATCTGACTTAAAATACATCTTCCAAGCAATCCCAATGACACAATGCTCTCCCCCAGTGAACGAGGGAGCCTGAGACCCAAGATTTCTCAGCTTCCCAGTCTGATCATCCTTGATCTTATCCTCTAGATAAATCCTGCTGAGAACAAATCTAAGATCCATTTTACTTTGCCTGGAGCCAGCTCCTCAGAGATAAAATTTTACCATATTCTGCTGAGCCTGTTTTCTTATATAGTCCCAGTTTTTCTCCCATCTCTCTCTTTCTCCTTCCTCATTCTTTTTAACTGTTTTATGTTTGTTTTACTGTAAGGTTAGTGTCTTTGCTTTTTAACACTGAATGCCTTTTAACATTGCATGTTATCTTTCCTTGTGACTGACAAAGAGGAAATGTAGTTAAAAGCTTGGGACAGTTTGATCTCTACTTGGGCTGCATTTGTTAGTGTAGCTAATGTGTTAGCTAGTCTGTTATCTTAGTTAACCCGCCAATTCCACCCTGGTTCTTCTCCAAGAATGAAGTGCACCTAAATGCCTACATAAAAAAGCTGGAAACATCCCACACCAGTGAGTTAACATAACACTTGAAAACTCTAGAACAAAGAGAAGCAAACTCACCCAGGAGGACAAACAGCAGGAAATAGTAAGTTGAGAGCTGAAATCAACAAAATAGAAACAAGGAAAACAATACAAAGAATCAATGAGACAAAGAGTTGGTTCTTTGAGAAAATCAACAAAATAGAAAAACCTTTATCCAAACTAACCAAAAGGCAGAGAGAGGATATCCAAATTAACAAATTCAAAATGAAAAGGGGGACATAACAACAGACAGGGAGGAAATGCAGGGGACCATTCGGTCATATTTTGAAAACCTGTATTCCACAAAATTAGAAAACTTAAAGGAAATGGACAATTTTCTGGATAAATATCACTTACCAAAATTAAATCAAGATCAGATAAGCAAATTAAACAGACCTATAACTGCTGAAAAAATAGAAACAGTCATCAAAAGTCTCCCAACCAAAAAAAGCCCAGGACTAGATGTTTCAGCTCAGAATTCTACAAGACTTTCACAGAGGAACTAATACCAATACTCCTCAAATTATTCCACACAATAGAAACAGAGGGAACATTGCCAAACTCTTTTTATGAGGCTACAATTACCCCGATTCCCAAACCACAGAAAAACAATACTAAGAAAGAGAATTACAGACCAATCTCACTCATGAACATTGATGCAAAAATACTCAATAAAATACTGGCAAATCGAATCCAAGAACACATCAGAACCATCATCCACCATGATCAAGTCGGCTTCATTCCAGAGATGCAGGGATGGTTCAACATATGAAAATCTGTCAGTGTAATCCACCATACAAACTGAAAAAACAACAACAACTACAAAAAACCCACATAATCATCTCATTAGATGCTGAAAAGGCCTTCAACAAAATACAACATCCCTTCATGTTAAAGGTCTTGGAGAGAGCAAGGATACAAGGAACATACCTAAACATAATAAAGGCAATATACAGCAAGCCAAAAGGCAACATCAAACTAAATGGAGAGAAACTCAAAATGATCCCACTGAAATTAGGAACAAGACAAGGTTGTTCACTGTCTCCATAACTATTTAATATAGTACTGGAGGTTCTAGCTAGAGCCATAAGACAACAAAAGGAGATCAGGGTGATACAAATCAGAAAAAGGAAGTTAAACTCTCACTGTTTGCTGATGATATGATAGCTTACATAAGTGACCCCAAAAATTCTACCAAGGAACTTCTACAACTCATAAATGCTTTCAGTAATGTAGCAGGATACAAGATTAACTAAAAGAAAAAATCAGTAGCCCTCTTTACACAGATGATAAACAGGCTGAGAAAGAAATCAGAGAAACATCACCCTTCAGAATAGCTACAAATAGCATAAAGTATCTCGGAGTAACTCTAACCAAACAAGTGAAAGACCTGTATGATAAGCTTTAAAGCTCTGAAGAAAGAAACTTAAGAAGACACGAGAAAATGGAAAATCTCCCATGCTCTTTGGTAGGTAGAATTAACATAGTAAAAATGGCAATCTTATCAAAAGCAATCTACAGATTCCATGCAATACCCATAAAAATCCAAACAAAATTCTTCACAGACCTCAAAAGAACAATACTCAACTTCATATGGAAAAGCAAAAACCCAGGATAGCCAAAACAATCCTGTACAATAAAAGAACTTCTGGAGGCATCACAATCCCTGACTTCAAACTCTCCTACAGAGGTACAGTACTGAAAACAGCCTGGTATTGGCATAAGAACAGACAGGAGGACCAATGGAACCGAATAGAAGACCCAGATATCAATCTACATACCTACAAACACCTGATTTTTGCCAAAGAAGCAAAAAATATAAAATAGGAAAAAGAAAGCATATTCAACAAATGGTGCTGTCATAACTGGATGTCAACATGTAGAAGAATAAAAATAGATTCATATTTTTATCTTTCGCCATGCATAAAAATC
Organism: Ondatra zibethicus; assembly: GCA_004026605.1. NCBI lineage: Eukaryota > Metazoa > Chordata > Mammalia > Rodentia > Cricetidae > Ondatra > Ondatra zibethicus. Next base: position 42,966 of record PVIU01005650.1, on the reverse strand, counting down.
AAGTCCAAATGGATCAAAGACTTCAACATAAAGCCAAACACACGGAACCTCAATGCATACACTTGAACACATTGGCACAGAAGACCACTTCCTAAATATAACCTCAGTAGCACAGACACTGAGAGAAACAATTAATAAATGGGACCTCCTGAAACTGAAAAGCTTCTGTAAAGCAAAGGACACGGTCAACAAGACAAAATGACAGCCTACAGAATGGGAAAAGATCTTCACCAAGCCCACATCAGACAGAGGTCTGATCTCCAAAATATACAAAGAACTCAAGAAATTGGTCATCAAAAGAACAAATAATCCAATTTTAAATGGGGTATAGACCTAAACAGAGAACTCTCAGTAGATGAATCTAAAATGGCTGAAAGACACTTAAGGAAATGCTCAACATCCTTAGCCATTAGAGAAATGCAATCAAAACAATTCTGATATTCCATCTTACACCTGTAAGAATGGCCAAGATCAAAAACATTGATGACGACTTATGCTGGAGAGGATGTGGGGTAAAAGGAACACTCCTGCATTGCTGGTGGGAGTGCAAACTAGAACAGCCACTTTGGATATCAGTGTGGCGATTTCTCAGAAAATTAGGAAACAACCTACCTCAAAACCCAACAATACTACTTTTGGGTATATATCCAAAAGATGCTCAATCATACCACAAGGACATGTGCTCAGCTGTGTTCATAGCAGCTTTGTTTGTCATAACCAGAAGCTGAAAACAACCTAAATGCCCCTCAACTGAAGAATGGGTAAAGAAAATGTGGTACATTTACACAGTGGAGTACTACACAGCAGCAAAAAATAGTGACAGCTTGAAATTTGTGGGCAAATGGATGGAGCTAGAAAACATCATTTTGAGTGAAGTAACCTAGACCCAGAAAGATAATTATCATATGCGCTCACTCATAAGTGGTTTTTAGACATAAAGCAAAGAAAAGCAGCCTACAAATCACAATCCCAGAGAATCTAGACAACAATGTGGACCCTAAGAGAGACATACATAGATCTAATCTACATGGGAAGTAGAAAAAGACAAGATCTCCTGAGTAAACTGGAAGCACGGGGACCATGGGAAAGGGTAGAAAGGGAGAGGAGTGGAAAGGAGGGGAGTGAAGAAAAATATATAGCTCAATAAAAGCTATTTTAAAAAAGAATGAAGTGCACAGCCATCAGAGGGTAAACAAAGGAGAACTTTAATCCACTGCATAAGAGAATAACAGAAAAGTACAAAGGCTGAACTTGCCAGTGACACTGGGATGCCAAACCAACGGAGTTACTGGGTAACTCCCAGCTCTAGGTGACAGTGGGATGTCAAACAAGAGTGGACCCCCCGAAGATTGAGTCGGTGGCGCACAGGTCACTGATGAGGATGGGAGCAGCAGAAGCAGAGCCGAGTGGATTTTCTGCAGCACCCAGTCGAGGCTGCAGTGGCTCTGATTATCCTTATTTTATCAATAGATCCAGAAAGTCTTCCCCCATGGGTGGGAGTGCCTCTCCCACTGTATTGCGGTGGGGTGAGTATTAAAATTGCTTCTATACTTATGGTATTGTTTCTGGGAGCCAGAGTTCATGGGATACATTTCTGAGAAAAATTCTTGTTTATTGTGCTTTTTAACAAAATAATTTTTAAAGTTTATTTATTTTCATGAGCGTAGGTGTTTTGCCTGCATGTATTTCTATGCACTAGTTGCAAACAGTGCTTGTAGAGGCCAGGAAAGCGTGTCAAATCCCCATGGGACTGACATACAAATGACTGTGAGCCCCCCCACCCCCTCGGGTGTTGGGAACCGAACCTAGAACCTCTGGAAGTGCAGCCAGGGCCCTTTAACCGCTCAGCCCCCTCTACAGCCTCCACCATATTCCCCTACCCCAGGATCTTTTAACCACCAGAGTTCTAGGATGCAATCTTAAAGCCTTTGTCATAGCCATGAAATTAGTTCCCCGGGAAGCTGGGGAAATAGCTTATTTGAGTAAGAATGCCTGGTTTAGACGCATGGCAACCCCACTCTAAATCCCCAGCACCCGTGTAAAAAGGCTAGGCATGACTGCATGTGCCTGTAACCTCAGCATTCAGAGATGAAGACCGTGGATCCCGAGGGCTCCGGCCAGGCAGCTTTGCAGAAAAGGTGGGCGAGAGCCATGTCTCAAGGAGAGCAAGAAAGGAAGCCCTCAGCACTCTCCTCTGACCTACACATGCACAGGCAGAGGCTCACAAGCACACACCCACACACATGCCCGCCCACCGGCCTGCAGCCCCTTTCACCTGACAGCATAAAGATCTGAAAGATGCCAGCCAGCAGGAAAGGTTTGGCAGGTTGGGGGATTGGTTAGTGGTTTCCAAGATTAGGGGTAACTTTTTTTGTTTTAGTTTTTTTTTTAACTTTTTATTGATTCTTTGCGGATTTCACATCATGCAATCCAATCCCATTCATCTCCCCATCCCTTCACATCTGCCCTCTGCCCTTGCAACGCCCCCTCAATAAAACAAAATGAAAACAAAGCAAAACAGAAACAAAAAAGAAAGAAAAAAGAAAAACTGTCTTGGTGTAGAAGCTATAGTGTGTCAGTTCACCCTGTAGTCCATACATCTTTGTGTGTAAGCGTTCATTGCAATGAGTCTGGTTTGAGGCCTCTGGCTTCTGCTACACTATGAATACTGGGACTCCTCTTGGATTTCCTGTTGCTGTCTTGTGTCATGGAGTTCCTGCGGCTTTGGTTTGCAGGTCTGGACCTCTTCACATGCTCCAGTAGTTTATAAATGAGGTGGATGTTGGGATGGGCTAGCTCATAGCCCTGGTTCTGGCCCTGGATGGTAGCTGGGTTGGTCAGTCAGTCAACTTTCCCTCACTATTACCAGCAGGGCAAAGTCTGGCTAGCACACTCACTGCAGCAAGGAGCAGAGCTCCATTATCTGCCTGTGGTGGTGTGGGCAAAGGAGGGGTGACTCCTCACCCCTTGCCACCTATTTCACGCAAGAAAGCTGGCCACCCCGGGTCAAGAAAGTGGGATAGCTGGTCCTGTCCCTCACTAGCAGCAGCTCTTGGGAGACTGGACCCTACACCTCACCTGGGCAACACACTCACACTCAAGCTGACCCTGTTGGCCTGGGGTGCAAGTGAGCTGGCCCCTGGGTTACGAGAGTGGAAGAGCTGGCCCTGTCCCTCACTGGTAGCAGCACTCAGGAGAGCAGGCCCTACACCTCACCTGAGCAACACATTCAAACTGACCCTGTTGGCCCACAGGGTGCAGGTGAGTCGCCCTGACTGAGTGAGAGAGAGAGAGCTGACCCCACCCCCTGACTCCCCTGCCATGTGACTGCATGGGTGAGGGAAAGATCTCCCTGCTCTGTCTCTTGCCACCTGTGGCAGGCAGGAGGACTGGCCCTGTGCCTCACCAACTACAGCGCTCAGGAGAACAGGCCCGGCACCTTGCCTGGGCAAAACAGTAGAGATGGCCCTGGTGGCGTGGGTGTGTGTGGGTAAGCGGCTCCCAAAGGCGTGAGAGTTGGATAACTTTTAGAATGCAGGAGGCAAAGGATTCCATCCTACAGGGTATGCTTTAAGCTCTGTTAAGTAAACAACTCAGTGTCTTCAGGAAATCCTTGAAATTGACCAGATTCCCTCAGGCTCCCTTTTCAAGCGTGTGTCAGCAGTAAGGACCACGGAGAGACACTTGCAGACCAGCTAAGCCGCCTGGAGGAGGCTCAGACCAACTGGGCTGTGTAGAAAGAACCTTTGCCAGCCTGTTGAGTGAGTGCAGGCGGTGGTGCGCTCCAGGCTCCCAGCTTGCATGAGCTGTCATTCCCACTGGAGTAGGCTTTGATGATGCGCTGCCTCAGAGTCATGTCTGCACTTGTGCAAAACTATGCACCCATATTTCTGTAAATAACCCCAATAAAACTCATTGATTCACTAAGTTGGACTTTGATGGTATCGGTACTTCGGTCTGTTGTCGGCTTTCTATTCAGTGTGAGTAGAGGTTTGTTCCCAGCTTCCCAGGAAGAGTGTTACACAGGAGAGGTCAGAAACAAAACCAAACAAAACACTCCACCACGCTGACATATTAAAAAGCTTACTAATGTAAAAAACTTGAGCTTCTTCGTGAAAATACAACAGACAGGATCCACAGTTCATTTATAGGAGTCTCATTCACTCACCTATACTTTAAAACTACAGTAAAGAATATTTGCTTCCATTGGACAAGATGTAACTACTCCCAAATGGTCCCTCCCAAAACTTCTTTTTGATTGAAGCAAAGCGAAGAAATACTGAAGCAACTTGGCAAACATGCAGTTCCCGTGCTGATTTTTAAGTTACTAGCTTTGTGGCCCTTGAATTAGAGGCTTTGATCTCAGGCCTGGGTAAACTATCATGCACAGCGTGTTTCTAAGAAAAATTTTCAAGCTTTCTTCATTAGTAGAAATTTTTAAACGTCATTTCTAAGTACTTGTGGTTTCTCACCTCCTATGAAACAAAGTGGGCCATTTGGTGACTTGACTGGCAAGGTGGGGTAGGGGCTAATTTTAATTTTGAAATTAGCTTAAAATCCAGCCATGACTTAATGATGCTTTCCTCAAATAGAGTTGGAAATGTTTGTCTCATTGTTCAAGAGAGAGAGAGAGTTGGGTTTGTGTGCGAAGATTTAGCTACAGGCTGATAGTGTCCCCAAATGGAAAGCAACCTAAATGTCTATGTAAGCGAAGACTGCTCATTCATTTCCAGGCTTCCCAGACCCGAATAATCACATAGAAACTATTAATTACAATACTATTTGGCCGGTAGCCTAGGCATATTCCTAGCTAGCTCTTACATCTTAAATTAACTCATTTCTATTAATCTGTATATCACCACATGGTTGTGGCCTACCAGTAAGGTTCCATCGTCCTTCTCCTTTGGCAGCTACATGGGGTCTCCTTGACTCTGCCTCACTCTCTTTCTATATCTCTGTTCAGATTTCCTGCCTGGCTTTACTCTGCTAAGCCCTTGGCCCAAACAGTTTTATTCATTATCCAATAAAAGCAACACATATACAGAAGGATATCTCACATCATGTCTAATATGAGGAGAATTATTAACAGAGGCACATAACAAAAATGCAATAGAGTTCTTAGAGGTGCCGAAAAGCATGCTGCAGAAAAGTATTAACAGATGACAAGATCTACTGGCTTAAAATGTGGTTGGACAGCTGTATTGGCAGCATTGTATATAACTGTCTAGGGATCCCTATAACTCCAAGAAGCTGAGCTGAAGTATACATTTATCCCGAGCCTCCTGTCTAGTGTCTTCTCCTTTCTCTGGCTTCTATTAGCAAATCTAAAACAGGTTCATAGCTGTTTCACCCAAGATAGTCTTTGCTCTTGATAGTTCACCTATAGAGCTTGAGTTTTGAAGTCAGGTAAAAAGTACGATTCTGAATGTGGTAACAGTCCCCTAATTCTATGTAAACAAGCCCCGAGCACAACTGTAAGGTGGGAGTTAGACTTGGGCAGTTTCCTGGTGCTTCGGATGGCCATCCTGTCGCTCATTATCATGTACAAACCAACATGCATCCTGGCGTGTAGTAAGCAAACATTTACATGTTAGCTGTTTCGCTTACTCACGGGCGTTGGATTTTTATTCTTTGAACAACTACCTTGAACCTGAATAGCCAGTGGTGGTTAAGCAGATGTCGATTCTGCTCTCGTGCACTCTTTGTTGATCAAGGAAGGCAGACACCACTCCACCAATAAGGCGAGAAACAGAGATACCTCCACAAAGTGGGGGTGCAGAGCACACACTAGGCCTCTCCAGAAGAAGTATCAGGCAATCTGGGCCCCTAAGGATGAACTGAAAGTACATTAGAAATTAGGGACAGAGATGTGGGAACAGCATTCTAATCAGGGAGCAGCATGTGAGAAGAACCCTTGGTCAACACTTGACCTGAAATCCCATAGGTTTTCATAACTTAGGAAAGTTTTATTCTTAGTCGTTGGCAGTCACTAGAAGTATATGTATACCTCTTCCAAAGTGAACTAAGTTCATTCTGGTTTTGTCTTTAACTGTTTAGAAACTGGAAGCTTGAATTCTTCTGGAACTGTGGTGAGCTTCCTAACAACGCCAGTAAGAATGAGCTGGCAAGGTTTCAACTGCATACCTTAACCTTGAACACTTGGCTCTGAGCCCTAACTGGTCCTGGGCTTGATACCCCATTATCTCAAAATTATGCTTATAAAAACTTCAGCTTGCCCTTGCAGCATATAAGGATGACTTGGAAGTTCAGTTCAGGAATTACAGGTGTAATAAATAGATTTACAGGTATGCTCGGCACACTGGTGGGTACCTGTGATTGGTCTGGGCCCTCTTATCAAGTTTCAGTTAGATCAAATTTTACAGCAGGCTCGGCCCTCAGAAGCCAGACTTTCTGGAAGAAAATTCAGTGTAAGTTCAGGGGCAGTGGTGGTGGCAGAGCTGCCTTAGGAATTGTCAAAAGCTGCACCTTTTCCCTACACTGGGGCACCACCAGTCAAGAAGACTGCATTTTGCTCCCTCTTCCTCCATAACATCATGGAAGATAATATTGCAGATAAATGCCCAGAAGACAGATGCTGAATTATGTATAAGTCGGGCTACTGATGTGAATTAGAAGGAAGAAATAACAGAGCAAGAAATAATGGCATAATTGTGACCGGTGGAGTAGAGGGACAGAGGCAAATGTGAGAGAACAATAGCTCTAGAGATTGCCACCCACAGGAAAGCTGTGTGCTGCCGCGCGGTTCACGGAGATCCTGCCTGAGAACAGAAACGACACCTGGGGAATTAGCTGTAGTGCATTAGTTAACATTTTATTTATAACTTTCCAGCATTTTTCTGTAGCCAGTATTACTTAGTCACAGATGTCTTCAAAATCAAGATCTCAGATTCTGACAACCATGTTTGGTAAATAAATAAATAAATACCACGAGTTCCAGTACCTCTGAGGTGTGACGATTTGGGGCCTTCTGTCCCTTGTTGAATCACTATTTTTCCGACAGGCTACGGCAGCCGTGGCAGTTAGAGGATTTAGACGCTCTCTTCTAGGGCTCTTTCCAAAAGAATTGTCTGAAGTCTGTCTGTTTCTCAGGACTTGATTATTCTGTCTTTTCGGTTTTGAGTAACCTAGATAGGACCTGGATTTGAGCCAAGAGAAACTCTCTAGGGCTGTCACTTGGGTTGGGATTCAGAGGGTCTATCTCTTTCCAGAAAGCGATTCTGTGCCTGAGACATGCTTCCTAACCCTTCATGATGAATCACTTGAACAAATCCCTCTACTTTGCAAGGATTTTGCAATCCTTTGATTTTTCCTCATTTAGCAAAACTATATTTAAAATAAGTTAGAACTTTTAAACCAAACTGCTGGTAATTCTGTTTATTTCTAATAAAGCATTAGAAGACATGTAACACACTTTACAATGTGTTTCCAGCAGGTGAACCAAAGCAGGAACTTCAGTAGGGTAAACTTCAGGCTCTCTCTCTCTCTCTCTCTCTCTCTCTCTCTCTCTCTCTCTCTCTCTCTCCTCCTCCTCCTCCTCCTCCTCCTCCTCCTCCTCTTCCTCCTCCTCCTTCTCCTCCTTGGTGCTTCTGCACAAGGGCCAAATGAATTTAAACAACACAATAAGAGGAGACTCAAAGAACCTGTCCATGTAGCATGAACTGGGACTATAACATTGAATCATAATTAATATCTCTTTGTTATGACTTTTGGGGGCTCCCCTGGCTCGATTGAAAGTGAATCCTAACTCCATAGCCCTGCTGAGTAAGGGTTCATGTATGTTCAAGACCAGCTGCTCCTTCCCCCGTCATAGCACTGGGCTGTGAAGCTCACAGTCCCAGAGTGGCCGCTTCCCACTCCGCTGCCTTCAGACCTGTCGGTTGCTGCTCTCCCTTTGAGCACTCTGCCCCAGGCCTGGGAAGGCTGCACTCAGAGGCAGGAAGCCTGGTCTAGCCTCACAGGACTGCAGTGCTCAGTCCGCTCACCCCCACTTCTGGCCATCCCCAGGCTTGTCATTACCCTGGACTTCGATGGGAGCGGGGGAGGGGACTCATACACTGAATTCCAAAACTTTCTTCTCAAGTTCCCATTTCCTGTCCTAAGAGATGTCTTTTCCCAGGACACCGCAGTTCCCTTGGAAACCCATCTTCTACTCACACCTCTCACTACAACCCAAAGTCACGCAGTTGGCAGCCACAGTTTGACTTCAACTGCACTGTGAAACCGAATGCTTGGTTTACGAGTTGAGAGACATATAGCTGACATCTTTGGGCCATGTTAGTTTACTTAGGGATGTTCCAGAGCTTCCCCAGACACAGAATTGGCAATTCACAGCTACATAAACCAACATCCCATTCAGGGACTGGATTGTTTTTTTGTTTTTTGTTATTTTTTAACTCTAAGAAATCAGTCTTTCGAGGCCAGCCTGGTCCACAAGAGTTAGTTCCAGAAAAGGCTTCAAAGCAACACAGAAACCTTGTCTCAAAAAGGCAAAAAAAAAAAAAAAAAGAAGAAAAAAATCAGTCTCCACCCCCTCCCTTTTATTAAGAAAATCTTAGACAAATCCTAATTAACATTTTCCCAGTTTCTTAAAAATGTTTTATCAACCAGGACACTTTATTTTGATTAGAACAGGTTGGGTTAAATGCAATGCTTTCAGAATAAGCAAAAGGATACAGGTGGGAAAATCAGTGGGGGTTGGCCATGAATTCCCTAATGGGGAATCATTAGGAATGGCATACTAGCTCCGAATAGTGTTCCAGCCACCTCACACTGACAGGCTTGGCCAGATCCCTCCAATGCAGCTGGGTGGAGATTGTCTCTGCATCCTCAGTGCCAGGAACAGTCCAGTTACCAGGGCTTCATATAAGGATGCTGTAGGATTCTCCAAGGGAAAAATCCTACAGAAGTCAACATGGAGTGCAGTCCAGAGCAGGACTTAGCAGGACAGCAAGACAGAGGGTCACCGATGATGGCGTGGAATCCAGCAGTCAGTTTTCATATCCTGTATCTCCAGGTAGCTCTCATTTCCCTCCAGCTACCCCTGTTTACATAATACCGAAGGTCAACATCGTAGGCGGGCAAGTTCTCCATCTTAAATGGTTTCTCTTCCCCTTGCTCTTCACCCTTTTGTTTTTAATGTTTCTTCTCCCCAAAAATACAGCCAATCTTGGTTAGCAAAGTCTCCTCTGCTCAGTCCCCTGAGAGGCGAGCCTGTCCTCTGCTGTCCCTTGCACACCCTCATCTTCCTCCTTTTGTCTTGCTTCTCCCGTTCCTTCCTATCTGGGCATCCCTCTCCCCACTTGCTAGCAACCTAACCTGAGTCATTAGTCCCACTGTGAGTCCTTTCTTCTTTTTCTTTTCTTTAAATTCCAACCCTGTCCACAGTAAAGAACACATTAGGACATACAGTACCCTTGGTGTCCCTTTATTGTATAGGGCAATTGCTACTTGAGGAGTGACAGTTTTGTAGTAAGCTGCAGCTCCACTTCCGTTGGGTTTAGTGCTGAACAGTGACTGTCCCTGCAGACAACACTCAACTCTCAAGGGAACGCCCGATAGAGACTGCTGCCCTTGAACACAGTCTAACAAAAGAAAACGTCACTTCAACCTAATTATAACCCAATGTCTCCTGAACACTGCATGGAGAAGAAAAGTGACTTGAATTTAAAAAAGAAAAGAAAACGTAACCAATGGTCTAAAAATGAGTAACTTCCAGTCCAAAAACACAAGAAACATGAAAAACGAGACACATCTCATCCAAAAGTTATCAATCCCACATGAACCCCCAATGAAACCAACTTACATGAAATGCTCGACAAAGAGTTAAAAATAATGGCTACAAATATGGTCAGAGAATCCAGAGAGGATATGGATAAATTCCTGGATGAATTTAATAACAAAAAGAAACAGCTGAATAAAATAAGGAGATTCATTTGGGGCATGAAAACATAATTCAACAAACAACTAGAAAGACTGAAGAAAAACCGGGCTGAAGAGATGGCTCAGTGGTTAAGAGCACTGACTACTCTTCCAGAGGACCCGGGTTCAATTCCCAGCACCCACATGGCAGCTCACAACTGTCTGAAGATCCAGTTGCAGGGGATCTGACACCTTCACACCAATGCACATAAAATAAAGTTAAATAAACCATAAATTAAAAAAAAAGAAAAAAGAAAAACCAAACTGAAATGATGAAGGAAAAGAAAATTATATTAAGTCAAATAAAAAGCTCAGTGGGAAGTCTCACCAGCAGAAGGCATCACATGGAGGACAGGATATCATATGAAGACATTGGAACACTCGGTCAAGGTCAATAACAAACTAATTTGTGCAATAATTCTTGGGGGCAACATATGAATGGAACATATGCAGGCTATTGGATATTCCATAAAAGCTCAAATCTATGAATTAAGGGCATAGAAGAAAGAAAAGGATTTTATAGGTGTAGAAAATGTGTTCAATAAAATCCCAGAAAAAACTCTAAATCTAGGAAAAGAGATGTTCATTCAACAAATAGGGTAAGAAAAGAAACTCCCACATCATGTTACTTAAAACCATAAAGATGCAGAACCAATAAAGGGCACTGAAAACCTGTAAGACAAATGGACCAAGCTGCATATAAAGGCCGGCCCATCAGAATAACAGCTAACTTTTCAGTAGAAACCTAAAAAGACAGTAAGGTTTGGGAAGCTATATTTCAAGTTCTGAAAGACCACAGCTTCCAACCCAGGCTCAGTTACTCATCAAAACTATTGGACATGATAAAGGAGGAAGAAAAGTTTCCATGACAATAGCAGGCTATAGGAATTTCTAACCATCAAAACTGCCCTACAGAGGGTACTAGAGGGGATTCTATAACCCAAGAGAAAGATAGACACACCCAAAATACTCCAGTGGGGGGAAAAGATACTAAGACAATTGTTAGGGAAAGAAGATGAGGAAAATGTCAAATACTATAAAATTACCAAAATGACAGGGATCACCACCCACCTTTCAATAACTATTAGAGTATTAATATCTCAATTTCCCTATCAAAAGAGACAGGTTAGCAGATTGGATTAGAAAACAAGATCCATCTTTTTGTTGCCTCCAAGAAACTCATCCCATAGTCAAACCTTGATATTTTTACAAGGTGATAGTATGGGCAAATGTACTCTAAGTAAATGAAATAAAAACCAAGCAGCCATCACGATTCATATTCTTATACCTGACTGAAAAAACTTAAAAGCAAATCTAGTCAGAAAATATCAAAGAACCACTTCAAATTGGTCAAGGTACCAACCCATCCAAAAGACATTACAATTCTAAATATGTATACCAGGATAGGTATACCCAATTTCATAAAACAATTATAAAACATTTTATAAATAAAGTATATATAAATTTTCTAAATTCATAAAACACAGTAATAGTGGATGACTTCAGTACTACAACTTTCACCATTAGACAGATCACCTGTACAAAAAAAAAATAGAGAAACACCAGAGTAAATAAGATCACAGAGCAAATGGATTTCATAGACTTCTTTAGGACATTTCTTCCAAACACTGCAAAACAGACATTCTTCTCAGTAGCCCAAGGAACTTTCTCGAAATTAGATCATATACTAGGACACAAATCAAGTCTCAATAAATATAGGAAAATTGAAATAACATCTTTTTCTGGTTTTATTTCTCTTTCTGTGATAAAACATCCTGACAAAAAGTAACTCAGTGGGAAAAGGATCCATATAGCTTACAATCCCAGGTTATGGTCTAGCATTGTGGGGAAATCAAAGAAATGAGCCTGAGATAGCTGGTCACAGCACTTCCAAGGCCAAGAGTGGAGAGAAATGAATAGACGCATGCCCCCTTGTTTGCTTCTTGGGCCCAGTCTGTTTTCTCCACTTATATATGGCTCAGGACCCCCTTTCCAGGGAATGGTACTACCCACAGTGGGCTGAATCTTCCCAGATAAGTTTAAAATAATCTCCTACAGACATAACCATGGCACAACCCAATGAACACAGTTCTTCACTGAATTCCCTTCCCAGGTGGTCATAGGTTGTATCAAGTAAAACTAACCATCATACATCTTGTATTCTATCTGCCCAATGGGATAAAACTATAAATTAACAACAGAAAATAAAAAAAACATGGAGATTAAGCAATGCACTGTTAAATGATGAACAGGTCATTGAAGAAACCAAGATATAAATTTTTTAAATCCTAGACTTGAATGAAAAATGAAAACACAACATCCCAAAACCTATGTGATGTAATGAAGGCAAACCTTAAGAGGAAAGTTTATAGCCTGCATAAATAATATAATAATAATCATAGAAAATTCAAATCAATAATTTAATGATGTACTTTTTAAAATATTTATTTATCATGTATACAGTATTCTGCCCACATATATCCCTATAGGTCAGAAGAGGCACCATCTCATTATAGATGGTTATGAGCCACCATGTGGTTGCTGGGAATTGAACTCAGGACCTTTGGAAGAACAGCCAGTGAGTGCTCTTAACCTCTGAGCCATCTCTCCAGCCCCTTAATGATGTATTTAAGACATTGGAAAGACAGGAAAAAATAAACCCAAAAGTAGTAGGTGTAGAGAAATAATTATGATTAAAGCAGAACTTAATGAAGTAGAAGTAAAAAAAATAATTTCCAGAAAATTCATTGGCCCTTTGGAAATATAAACAAAATCAGCAAACTCTTAGCTAATTAACCAAAAGAACAAGGGATAAGACCCGAATAAACAAAATTTGAGACAAAAGGAGAGGCATTAGGACGTGCACCAATAAAATTCAGAACAAAATGAGGATATACCTTAAAATTTTATAGTCTATTAAATTGAAAACTTAAAAGGAATGGATGAATTTCTAGATCTAAATGACTTGCCAAAGCTAAACTAAGATGAGATCATTTGGCTGGGTCTATAATGAGCCGTGATTTTAAATAGGAATTTAAAAATTCCTATTTAAAACAGCCCAGGACTGGATGGGTTCATGACAGAATTCCATCAGGCCTTCAACTAGAACTAACAGCCACACTTCTCAAATTATTCTATGAAATAAAGAAGAAAAATACACTTCCAAACTCTTTTTACAAAGTCAGTATTATCCTGATACAAAATGACATCTGAATCTCAGCCCTAAAGTTGTCCCTTCTTATTCCTTTTCCTGGGCTCACAGAGTCCTCTTGTTCCCCATCCTGGTACCCAAAGCTGGACCTCCAGATAGTCACAGTCCCTTCCTCAGGCTCAGTTTCCTCAGTTGATAATTCGATTGTACTTTCTGGCAGTAATTATACAGCAGGGACAACTGCCTGTCAAAGTCGTCCCAAATCCCTAATGCTAAATTTCTCTCAGTAGAAAGATATTGGAAGCCATCCCCCTAACTTACCCACAGAAGTACCAAATAATTTATGCAGATATTTAAAAGAAAGGAGGGGCTAAAATAAGTTCTCCTGTCCATCATTTAAAATTAGGGTTTCATCTGTCCAAAGCCTGGCACATTTCTTTATACTCTGAAATCCATTCCATGATTTTAGAGAAGACTTTTGTTTATGGACGTAAAATCTAACAAGACGAAGCTGTTCTTATCCATGGCTTCAATAGGCAGAACATTGTAGCAATCAGAAATGACCAATTCTTAAAGCTAGTGTTTCTTACCATTGGATGGAGAGGCTTCACCCTTGAGTATGTGGTAAACAAAATTGACATTCAGTTTTAAAAAGAAAGGGAGCAGACTTGTCTCAAAAGTTGGGGAGCTGGGCGTCCTTGTTTTGAAAATGGGGTTGAAGGTATTTCAGTCTCTTCTGAGAAATTCATGCTCCTGTTGCCAAAGAGGATGGTTCCTCAAGGATTGAGACCTGGGTAGACCGCTACATTGGCCAATCTCTTGATTCATTTGTGTTCAAACTTTGCTTTTATATAACTGTGCAAGAGAATAATTGAACTCCATTTTCCAGACATTGTATGAGGTCCTTTCCCAGTACAACACTACTCTGCAGAAGAATGTCCATGTAACATAGGTGCCCTTGTATCCGTTTTACCCATGGCAGAGCTGAAAGCAAGAGAGGGCAGCTTGCCAGAGAGGTCACCACTGGCCAGCTCAGAACTGGAGCTTGAGTCGACGCCAGCCCTTTTCAGTAGGCAGCACTGTCTTTGATGGGACTTGCAAACACGCCAGCGTTTCACATGTGGCTCAAACATGAAAAATACCGAGGGGATTCAGGTTATCAGGTCAGGGGAAGTTCTCTAGAGCTCAAAGTAGCAGGTAGAAGCTGCTGCTATTTGATCGACACACAAATGAGCCAAGAGATGGTCCTGATGCTGCGAGATGGAGCTCTTGATGTGCAGAGTGCCATCTTCTCCACAGCTAAACAGCCTGAGAGCTTATTATAGGGAGAGTCTATTTCAGACAGTGTCAGAATGCCAGATCCTAGGGCAGGCCAGCTTCATGTTCATCCTCTACTTAAGCTGAGGTTTTCCCATGTTTTCTTTGTAGTATTATTATTACTTCATTATGATATTTCCATACACATAGTGGTGTAGTTTGCTTATATGGCCCCCGCAACGATTTTTTTTTGTAATAATTCAAGAATCCATAAAAGGTCTTTCATCCTCCCTACCCCATGCTGAGGTTTAAATGTGCTCGGAGTCAAACTACTGAAGAGAGTGATGATGGTTGCATAACTGAGCCTGCTCCTGCCAGCTGGGTCAGAAGTTCAGCACAGTACTTCAGGCCCTCGTTCCATGTGGTGCCGTTCTCTGGGCTCTCATCCCTTAAGTGGAGGGGGCTGACCTCCCAGGTTCTCTGGTGAATGAAAATGCTCCCTTGCGAGTTTTATGTCCATAGGGAAGAGAGCACAGAACAATCTATTCCACAACCTTTGCAAGAACACTTTTGGGAAGGGCCTTCACATTTCTGGGAATATGCAACTCATTCTGTGGTGTGGAATGAGGGGGAGAAGAGCGGGGCTGTGGGCTGGGTTCCTCCAGGGCTTCCATGTGCGTGTCTTGCTCTCATATGAAGCTCTGGATGTTTGGTGTGTGTGCATGTGTACATGCATGCGTGCGTGCGTGCATGTGTGTGTGTGTGCATGTGTGTGTTTGGGGGGCATGTTCATATGTGTGTATGTGCATATGGAAGCCAGAAGACAACATTGGGTGTCACTCTTCACCCCTCTACTTTGTTTTGTGAGACAAGGTCTCTCACTGAACCTGGAGCTTGTCAAGCAGCTAGGCTGGCTAGCCAGAAAAACCCATCCATGTGCCTCTCTAGTGCGGGGATCGCATGTGTGTAATGTCCAGCTTTTTCTCTAGGGTTCTAGGACTTGAACTCTGGTCTTCATGCTTACGCAGCCAGCACTGTACCGGTTGAGCTGTCTCCCCAGCCTCACTGAAAAAAAAGAAAATGTTTTCTATGTGGGCTCCTTTTGTGTATTTTTCTGTTTAGATCACATAAGCTATTCTTACTGAAGAGAGGAGGGCAGATGTGGCATCCCTGACACTTGCTCTGGTTACGTGGCAGAGTCCTGTGGCAGCATCAGTTTCTCTGGGTGCACTCCACAGACACGGAGGGTACTTCCTCCCCTCCAGGGCTGCTGAAGGGCTTACCTCTAAGACCACGGGAAAGCACTCAGCAAAGCTCCCATCGTACTGGAAATGCGCATGTGGAGTTTGCTGCTGTCCTTGTTGCTTCTGTCCTCAATGCTTCTCCTCCCTTGGTGCTTTTGGTGCCATGTATCCATCGCAGTCCCCAAACAGTAGGGCAGCATGGGACAATGCTCCTGTCTTCCCTCGTTCTCCCTGCCTGTTCCTGGGTGCTCTTACTCCTCTGCATGTCACTTCCTCTCCTCCTCCCCTTCCTATCCTCCACTATTCAAGCAGGGTGGAGAATGTAGGTATGCCGCTAAAGGTTTACACTATGTTTAATTAAAATTCCATATAGTTTTGTAATGCTGGGAAGCTTCTGGAAACAAAAACGATTCATTGCAGAGACTAAAAAACCATATTTGATGACTGATTTTTTTTCTCTATTTTTCCCCAACTAGCTAGTGTGTACTGAGTACAACTCTGTGGCCGTGAGAACAAACGTGCAAGAACAATTTTAAAAAATGTTGCAGACCAAAACTTCCATTTAAATCCTTGTTTTGAACCAAGAAAACAAGAGATGAGAATTCCACGTGGTTAAATAGATTATTTCTACATTCAAGAAGAGCAGTCTAGAGAGGGCAGAGGTTACCACCACTGAGGATAGCCCTTCCCACTCGCCTATCTTTTGGTGGCCATGCCCACAGCAGCCATGTTAGCCCAGTGGTCTCTTCTCTCTTCCTTATCAGTGCTGACATGGCACTTACTGGAGAGGCTTTAGAACTGGTGAAGGAGACAGAATGTGGTAGACAGGAACACAGTCTAGGGATCATGAGTATGTCTGGCTCTGCCCAGGTTCTAATGCGTTCTAACCGGGAGCCTTGGCCTGGGCAGCTTCTTACACTGCCGTCTCTATCTGTAAAACTGCTTCCTTTAATAATCTTCAGGTGTTTGCTGACCATGCGCTAGTAGCCAGGTATTGCTGTGTATGCCCACTAGTGCCCGGAAAGGGAGTGGAGCTATAGAGAGTGCAGTTTTCAAATAGGCCAGAAAATGATTCACTGAGAAAATTATATTCGTGTAAACAATAGAAACAACTTAAGAGGATGAGCCCCAGGAATCTCTGGAGAAGAACTTGCTAGAAGAGATAGCTAGTGCAAGAGTCCTGAGGTAGGAGGAAGCTCGATGTGTTAGACAAACAAGGAGGGAAAGGTGGCCAGAGTGAGCGAGCACAGCAGTATTAGCTGGGAACCGGGGATAGATAGCTATGAAGGGCATTGCAGACTTGGGTTTTTCCAGGAACACAGAATGGCAAGAGACCAGAAGGCTCTGAAGCAAGCACTTGTGTGTTCAGTGGGCTGATGTGTTCAGAAAACTACAAGGGAGCATGGGCAAGAAGCAGAGAAATAAATCAGGAGGCTGCTGCCTCCAGGTGGGAGGTCATGCCGAACTGGACAAGGGAGGAGCGGCAGAGCAGGGGTTGTATTCAGGGTGCACGGGGAAGGTAGGAACAACCGTGTTTGCAGACGCGCTGCCTGTGGATGGGAGAAAAAGCAGTCAACGTTTCGTTCAAAGCAGCTGAAGGAATTGTGTTGCCCTTAACTAAGATGGGAAAGGTCGGGGAAGAATGGGTGGAGGAGGGACAGAAGGAAAATTGAGAACAGTATCTACCCTGTCTCCCACAGGGGATTAAATGTGATAATTTCTGAGTAATTTGTCGGCAAATATACCTCACTGCTGTGAGGATTCAAAGGGCTCGGCTCACCAGCTGTTTATCTCTCGGACATTCTTTCACTCCGCAGGTGGTTCCACCTGGTGGGAGGGAGCACGTTCCCCAGCATAGGACTCCGAGACAAGGCAGGTATGAGCTGAGCTATCTTTAGGTAGCTATTTTAGGATGGGTCCTCACAACGGTGACTCAACTATGACTTAACAGTTAATACCTTTTATTTCTCGCTAGCAGAATATGGTTCCTAATTTCCCTTTCATATAGCAACTAATGTTGCCATGCAGATCTCCTGGTTGCTATGAGATGAGACTATAACCGTGCCCTGTGATTGGCCAGCACCTCTTGCGCTGTGTGGTTCTCACATGGGCCGCTGACTCTGAGCTGTTACTATGGTGAACTTTACAGTTTCCTTTGATTGGTGGATTACAGAAATAGGGCAGCAGTGGAATTCATTATATTCAGCTAAGTAAAAATGAAAAATAAATATAATAACGTTCCCCCGTCATCCATGTGAAGAAAATATAGCATGTAATGACATAATGAATCATCATTAGGGTGACACAGACTCTTCAAAGAGCGAACAGTGAGGATCATCCTATTCCAAATTTGGGTGGGAAGTATTTTCTCTCTTGCTTTGAATCACTGTTCAGAGGTAAGGGCATTAGGCTGATCAGGCAAGCAGCCCGAGCTCTGGAAGCGGACATGGGATACAGATTGAAAAGAAAATGCCCTTCTCTCTGGGAGATCACGGGTTAGGCTGCAGCCTGAGTGTGGAGGGTGGGAGTCCACACATGTCGGTTTCAGGCAAGGCTGATTAATTTTGCATCTCAGAAAATGTGTTCTTGGATGCTCCATTAGACAGGCTGCTGAGTGCTCCAGAGGAGAAATGGCTGATGACGTCAGAGCCAAGCGGGGTTTGTGCTTCTGACTCTACGACCTCCCATGCTGGCCAGGCTGGCTCAGCTGAGCTATCCAGCCTTAGGTGGATAGGTGGGTCCTGGTTGTCAGGCCTCTTGTTCAGTGAAGACTGACCTCTCACCCTTCTGAATTCGTAGCTTAGCTCTCTTCTCCACAAGCAAATTCAGGAGGCAGATGGAAGAGGGACCTGGAAAGAGGGGTCAGGGAACCAAATTTGGGGTGAAAGGTGGAGGATGGAGAAAGACCAAGCAATCTGGGAAAGAGAGTCGAGCGACAAAGACAAAAGTTGTAATGAGTGGAGCACTGGGCTGATGTTTGATACACAACTAATCATTTTAAGAGCCCCTTCTTCTATATGACAAATCACTTTTGATAAGAATCATAGGAGAAAGCAAGCAGTAACAGGCAGAAAGGAAACATTCTGTGATTAAATTTTGTATCATAACAATACAAAATTAAAATTAAAATTGCTATAATCTCCTAATATAAGAAAGTTGTTATTTATCTAGTGTGCTGTGTCCACATGTGTGCATGTGAAGGCCAGAGCAAAATGTCCGATCTTCCTTGATTGCTCCCTCCTTAGTCCCCTGAGACAGACTTTCTCGCCACAATGGAAGCTTGCTCACCATTTCAGCTAATCTGGCTGCCCAGCAAGCTCTGGGGTCCACCTGCCTGTGCCCTCCAACCCAACACTGGGGTTACAGCTCTTTATACAACTGCAGGGCCCCTTCTTTTGTTTTCATTAATGTGATTTTCCACTGCAGTTTCTGTGTTTGGGAAGACTTTGGCAGATTTGTCAAAGTTGTTTTTCTTCCCGTATTCATGAAGTGTCAATCTATCTTTGTTGCAAAAATATTTTTTTATCATTTTTAATTTTGAAAAGTGAGGGAACAGATTAAGTATAAAAACATCTTAAACAGAAGATTATGTTTAGCTTTGTATCAATTCAATACATAAATATTTATAAAAATAAACAATACATTTTATCTGTTAAATTAATAATAGAATTGTTCAATTATTACTTTATCATTAAATTAATAACAGAAAGTATTGGAGAAAGAAAGAAAGCATCTTAAACAGAATATGTTTGTGATTAATGCAAAAAAGCTAATAAATAAAACAAAACCCTATATCACCACAAGTTCTGAAAAGGTAAGCACAGCTGAAACCTCTAAGAGCCCCACAGAATGGCGGATTTGAAGTCAGTCAAGCTGCTGTTGTCTTTTGAGCCACAGCCACTGTGCCTTCATTGTGCAGCTCCACCCGAGTGGAGTGTGTAGTACCAGGGAGGCTGAGACACGCATTGTGCCCGGAGCAAGCTCTGTTGGGCATTTGCTCTTGAAACAAACGCATAGTTAGGTCTTTCTGTCAACCTCCGTGTAGCCAGAGATGCTTGTTCTGAAAGAGGCATCTAAAGCACACCAAATGGAAACTCACATCTGCACTGTTAAAACCCGACGCGGCCTCAGCCATAGTTCAAAACGCAGACCAGCCAAAGGCGGTTTCCCATCTTAATTTTGGCTGAGGAGCGTAGTTTACCTTTGCTGTCGTGGTCACAAGGCAAACTGGCTTTTATGGGTTTAACAGGCTTTTTTAAGTCCTTTTCGGACCAACCCCTTGATATCCAGCCCGGGGGTAGCCTCGCCTCCAGGGCTAGCCTTGTCTCCTGTTCTGCCCTTGGGTCCTGCTGTGGACTATGCAGGGCTGGAGCTGGGAGGGGATGAAAGGCAGTTGTGCACCGGTCAGCAAATATCTAGAAAGTTCTCTATCCAGGACACAACCAAACTGCTCTGTTTTCCTTTTGTCCCTAGCATAAGAGAAGGAGAGAGATGAAGAATAAGGGTCTTTCTCATAAAAATAGCCTTGATTCCTGCAGCTTTGCATGCTTCGTGTTTGCTCCGGTTGTGGCCAAGCAATTCCACCTCATTGTTTGCCCATTTGTTCTACTCATTGTTTAACCTTTGAGTTCATGCCACACTGAACTCAGCTCTGGGTTTATCTTTACTGATAAAGCATGCAAAACATGCTGGCCAGAATCTTCACCACTGGTCTATTCGGGCAGCAGCACGAGAGACAGGAAGCTGCTGGAACACTTACGAGGCAATAATAAGTACAGGAAGAAGGAAGAGGAAGAAGAAAAAATACAGAATCCTTGACTTCTAGAAGGTTAGCTAGGTTTGACACTCCCTTTTCCCCCTATTACCTCATCAGACAGCTATATTTAGAACCAGCTTTAATGGATAGATGGTTTCCTAGGCAAGGTGATTTGAAACTCTGACGTCTGATGTTTTACCAGTGTTTCTGTATATTCCTTTTTGTTAAATGTTATTAATGCTCTATGGGCAACTTCCTCAGGAGTGCAGATACCCCTGGAAGAAGTAACATATCTGTCTCTAGTTCTTTAATATAAGAGAGCATCTTAGGTTGCTGCCTCTGTTATTTGACCATAAGGATAGGAAGCTTGGGCTCTTAGTCACGAGGACACCTCTCAACTCAGCCCTGCCCAGCCTTGAGTGTACCTTTATGTTAAGAAATGTCAATGCCTCATCGTAATAAACATAATAAACCCATTCTGTTGCTAACAAGCTTGAAAGAACTTGACCTGTAGACAAGTAATAATGCCTTAAGTTTCTTCTCTTCCCAAGAACTGGGTCATCTTCCTGGTCTCCGACTTCATTCCAACTTTGTTCCTCCATTGTTGGAACTTTGTGTTTCGATTTTCTTCTCCTCACATGTCTGGGGATAGAGTCCCTGAAACGTCATCTTGGCTTTGCTTCAGGCCCCATAATAGCAACAGAGCCACACTTCCTAATACACCAAGGGCAGGCAGCATCCAGCCAATGTGGCTCACATGAAGTATGTGTAGGCATGGTGTGTGAAGCATGCGCTAAGAAACCGGGAGCCAATGAGGACGTAGGTCAAGTCTGACAGTGTATTTCTAAAAAGGCACTTGCATTGTGGTTGTAAAAAAGGAAAAAAATTTCTTTTCTGCTGAGAACATTTATTTCTCAGAGCATTAGTGAGCGTGTGTGTGTATGTGTGTGTGTGTGTGTGTGTGTGTGTGTGTGTGTGCATGTGTGTGCATATAACTAGGTGCTCTCAGGCTGCCATGGAAACACAAAGGTGAATTGTAGAAGTTGAATCCAGAGGGCATTAAGAGGCCGGTTTGAAGGGGTACCTATGAAGACCATAAAGAGCAAGTGAAGTGGCCTTGACTTTAACAAAAATTTATCTCCGCTCAAAGTTTTAAAATATACTTACATCATAGGAAATTTAAGAATGTTCAGTAACTGCCTATTTGGACGATGTGTTTATATCTAGGGCTGGCTTGGATGTGAGCTAGGTTCCCTGTCGCTGGGCTGTAAGGTGCACATTAGTCATGGAGTCAGGACTCAAGTTTACACCGTCATGAACCACTGTCCTCTGCTGCACAGAACAGTGTTTTCCCAGGAATGTGTGTCTAAGTCAAATAAGTTTCATTTTTTAAAATATTCATTAATTTTTCTACAGAGCAAGTGCCGGGATAGGCTCCAAAGCTACACAGAGAAACTTTGTCTTAAAAAACTAATAAAAAAAATCATTACTTTCAGTTTGTGTGTACTAGTGTATTGCCTGAATGTGGTACACACACCACATGCATGTCTAATGCGCATGGTCCAGGAGAGGGTGTCAAATCCCCTGAACTGGAGTTACAGACATTTGTGAGCTGCCATGTGAGTGTTGGGGACCAAGTCTCTGGAAGAACATTGAGTGTTCTTAACTACTGATCCACCTCTACACCCCCAAGTGTTTTTAAATAGACTCACGTGTTGATTGCTCTAAAAGAATTATTTTTTAGTTCCTGTGAAAAATTTCTACAAAGTATGAGTTTTAGGAATGAGTTGGAGCGCCTCCCCCAAAGAGCTCAATATTCTCAAGGATCGAATTTTAGGATAAGTGTGTTGATAATTTTTAGAGCCCCATCTGGCTTTATCAGTCTGGGCGATAGGAGCTGTAGTGTGAACAATCACTTTCCAGTGTGTTGATAGCTTTTGCTTGGCTACCCAAGAGGAGTTTGTCAGATTAGATACTGGCTTGCCTCGTGCTTTCTTTCCTTTCTCTTCAGTGAGGCCTAGGCGACGGGGTTGGAAAAGCACAAACAGATCAGCGAGAAGTTAGCGGCAGATAGAGAGGCCGTGAGCCGCCGTGCAGGCACTTGATCCTAGAAAGCAGAAGCTGAGCCTCCAGTGTCCACTGATGTCAGAACAGACACCAGGCACATGGCGGAGCCAGGGAGCCCTTCCTGGAACCTCCCTGCCTCCCCAGCAAGCTGGTGTCCTGCCTTCTTGCTAGAGGAGCCTGTGACCTGTGGCCACAGGAAGTGAACCCATAAGGCAGGGCTCCCCTGTCTTTACCTTGTGATTTTCCCCAAATCAAAAAGTTCCATGAATGAGTATTTTTTTCTTTCCTTGGTGATAGTAAAAAATAAGTCATTTTGAGCCGTTGGTGGCTTTTGATGGCTTAAACTCATTCTTCAGAAAAAGGGTCTGTTAGTTAAGAATACTTACAGAAATGTAAAGAGACTTGACAGGATACATCTGCCTCCAAGCAAATCAAATCGCTCGGGCCATGGATGCATCGCTCCCAAAGTACCTTGCTGCAGTTCCCACACTTTCCCAAGAACCTGCTCCGTCTGTGCCCGCTGCGAGCTAGGGAGGAGTCACCCAAACATCCTGGCGCATTCTGTGGTGTAAGCTGTGTTTCCCGAAGCCACAGAGCAACCAGTGCTCTCTGCCTAGAATTTCGTGGCGCACAACAGCACACTGATGGATTCCAGTTCCTCTTCTGCTAATTGTAAAAAGCACACACACCAAGATTGTCTGAGCTGCATCTGGACTGTGTCATACGTTCCCAGGAATGACTGCTTTATTACGACTCACAGCACAGTGCCGGGTCCTTTAAAGCCCTCTGGTTCGCCTACAGTCTTAGATGGTTACGTAGCAGCTGCTCTTCTTTACTAATGGAAGGAGAGCATGGGTCACCCCTCACAGGTTACTCTGTTCACACACGACTCCCACCCCCAAAATGGCTATTTTTAAAACTATGACTTTTAAAAGCTATAACCCTTTATTGATTGTATCAATAAATTCTTAGATCATTATACGTTGAACACGTTTTACCTGCAACTCTGATTGAATTTGTCCAAGTTAAATAGCTACGAAGGCATAAACTAACTTAAAGTAGAAATTCTGAAACTATCACAGAATGTCTAACTTCTATTAGCATCTTCTTAGCTACCAAAAGTTGATGCTTAGCTGGATGTGGTAGTGGATAGCCGTGATCCCAGAACTCGGAAGGCTAAGGTGGAGGCTCAGGAGTTCTAGGCTTGGTCTATGTAGTAAGGGACTGCCTGAAAAAGGAATGTTGGTTGTTAGAACCCTAAAGCCACCATGTAAACCATAATACTAAAATGGTCACTAAGCTTCCAATCCTGTGACAAGATGATTAAAACGAGCCACACGTGGCTCACACCTTTAATCCCAGCACTCAGGGGCAGAGGCAAGCAGATCTCTCAGTACAAGGTCAGCCTGGTCTACAGAGCGAGTTCCAGGGCAGTCAGAGCTATACAGAGAAACCTTGCTTTGCAAAAAGCCAAACCAAAACAAAAACCTACAAACCTGAATATGGACAGACACAGATTTTTAAAAACAAACTAGAAGAGATGACAGGAAGTCACTGAAGGCAAATTTAAGTTATCCAATAGACTGTTAAAACCACATGACAAACTCTTCAACCTGGAAGATGGGGCACCTTAGAAGTTCAGTGCATTAATGTTATTTGAACTTGTTAGTCTGGAAAGTGCACTTCTATCGCCCTACCCAACAGGTCTTGTTTACAGTGCTGCTTGGCAGTGGCACACGAACCAGTGGTGGTTGGGATTAGCAACGCACCCACGTCACTCCATGCTGCACGCACCTACGTCACTCCGTGTTGCAGTCTCAGTACTGCACATGCACTGGATATTTTGTTCAGGTCTGATAGGATTAGTCATGGAATTTTTCTTTTCTCTTGCATTTATTTTTCCTTCAAAACCCATGGAAGAAAAAAAAAACAACTCAAAAATGACTCTTGCTGTCTTTGATTTCTGAGCAGGAAAGGTGATCCTTGTATGATTAATGGGCTCACCTGGATCTTGTCCCATGACCTAAAGGATGACATGGGCTCCCCAGAATGTTTAGAGGAATAGGAAGATACCAGTGTGTTCTGGTGGCAGCCAGCCTCCTGGACATGTGTTGACTTGAAGAAGGAGCTTTACCCCAGCAGGATTCGTCATCATTGTGTGGCAAAAGCTCGTGCAAGGGGCTGTGTACTCAGCAGCTCCTCCCTGAGTACCTCCACCCTGCTGCTGGCTCTAGGTCTCCTCTGATCCAAGGGTCTCTCAGAAGTACCTGAATGGAATTCAGAGGGGAGCCTGGCCAACAGGGAGAAACAGCAGGAGGGAGCTGAGCTGGTGTGCAAATATCCCCAGCTCAGAAGAGCTGTATCATCACTCAAGCCATGCTGAGTTTAGGATAGAGCTGTCTTCTTGATAAACTGTGGGGTATCGGTTGTAATATACAGAGTCTGTTCATCTCAATCAATTTTTATTTTTTATTTTTTGAGAAACATCCCTTTTAGATCAATTAAGATTCTGGACTAGTGGGCACAGGATGCTTGTGTTGTCTTTGCCTAGATGAGGCACCTTGTCTGGATTGAAAGGTGTGGGCTGGATCTAGAATGTTAGATTTGCTGAGTGTGCCCTGACCCAATAACAGGTCAGCTGGGGAAGGAGCATGTCTTAGTTAGGGTTTCTATTGCTGTGAAGAGACACCATGGCCATGGCAACTCTTACAAATGCAAACAGTTAATTGGGGCTTGCTTACAGTTCACAATCCATTATCATCATGGCAGACAGCATGGTGGCATGCAGGCAGACATGGTACTGGCTACATCTTGATCAGAAGGCAACAGGTAAGCAACTGTGACACTGGGAGTAGCTTGAACATAGAACTCAAAGCCCACCCCCACAGAGACACGTTTCCTCCCACAAGGCCATAGCTACTCCAACAAAGCCGCACACACCTCCTAATAGGTTCACTCCCTTTGGGAGGGATTTTCTTTTAAACCACCCACAGAGCACCTTTGTGGAATTGGTTGGCTTCTGTCTAGTTTACAGAAAGACCTACCATTATAGGAAGGTCCAGGAGTCATGTTCAGAGCACCCTGAGATTAAACATGGGGCGCTCATGAGTGCTCTTCAGTGGAAACTTAGTTGTTGAGAACTTGGTTAGTTTGCTTGTTTGTTTTGAAACAAGGTCCTTTTTTGTAACCAAGGCTAGCCTCCAGTCAGCAACCCCCTAGTCTCAGCCTTCTGGGAGCTGAGATAATATACATGAACTACTATGACCATTGAGTCTATTGGAATCTCTTTAGGCTCCCTGTTGCCACCCATGTGCACAAAGAGCAACAAAACCTCGGTTTGCAAGACCATTGGGTAAAAGTTGAGTGTGGCCTTGCAGTGGTGCACACATGTCATTCAAGCCCTTGGGAGGCTGAGGTGGGAAGACTGTGGGAGCGAGGCTGACATGAATGATCAGCAAGACTGCCTAGAGAAAGGGGCAGGCAGAAGAATATGAATGAGAGTTAGGCGAAAGACAAGCCAGTCAATGTTTCCCAGTCAGAGAACCCCTCCAACATGGAGATGGGTGCAGGGAAGGAAACCTCTACACAGTAACAACTCAAAAGCCTTGGGACCATAGTAGTTGACTGATCTAGAGGAGCCATTTCACCTTTAGGTCCCGGGTTGCCTTACCTGTGCAATGGAGGGGGCAGTTTTCACATTGTCCTAAGGACTGAATGAAAGAATAATCTAGTTTATGATCTGTAATATACTTCTTATTTTTGAGAGTTTCTTTGTGTAACAGTCCTAGTTGTCCTGTAACTTGATTTGTAGACTAGGTTGGCCTTGAACTCAGAGATCCACCTGCCTCTGCCTCCTGAGTGCTGGGATTAAAGGCATGCGCCATGGCCAGGCCAGATCAATGCAGGTGTGGGGAGTGTGACTTCCAAGGCTTAGTCTCTGAGTCATCGCATGGTGGGGGGGCAGGTGTCCTGTCTCCTGGGGTACCTCTGCTGTATCACAGTCTTGCCAGGTCTACTAAACAACTGCCACAAAGAGGATCCAGAGTGCCAAAGCAAGACTGTGCCACGAGTTCCTTCTTGTGTTTTGTTGCTGGATTTTTTTTTTAGAGATAAACATAGCTGCTCATGGAGCATCCATGTGCCATATAGAAAGAAATCTTTGTGAGGTAATATACCTGTGTAAACTAAAAATCTAAAACACGAGGGCCCAATCTAAGTCCCTAACACAGTTCCCTTTACATGAACTCAAATTGCTTCTGATTGTTTCATAGTGCTCATAATAAACATTTAGGGACTGGGGGTGTAGCTCAGGGCTATAATACATTCTTAGTATTGCGAAGCCCTGAATTCTATTCCCAGTATCACAAAAGAAGGAAGGGGGCAGGGAGACAGGGATGGAAGGAAGAAGGGAGACAGGGAGGAATAGAAAAGCAAGCTAATTTGCATGAGACTGGGGACATTGCAGCTGTGTGTCTGGTACTCCAAGTGTTCTCAGACTAATGCCTTAGAGCCTTTGTCCCAATCATTATACCTCCTTTGACCTTTATTAAAATTCCTCAAAGGTGAACCCACAACTCCATTGATGGGTGGGTGGAGTAGGGTAATAATTGAACTTAAAAAATTCCCCCACTCTGTAATATTCCCCTGAGCATCCCATTGCTAATGATCAAAAACTTGTTATTAGCCATTAATTTCTTTAGATGAAGAAATTACCTCCTTATTAAAATTCAAGCAACCCCTGGAGAGGCGGCATGTTAATATCATCATACTTCAATGTGAGCGATTGACTTGGGGGCCAGGAAACATTCTGCAAAGTATCAGGTGGTGGGGAAACTTTGTTGTAGGAGGTCCTTCTGTATTTGGGTTGCTTTCATTGGTTAATAAAGAGATTGCCTTGGCCTTTTGATAGGGCAGCCCTTAGGTGGGCGTAGTAGACAGAACAGAATGCTGGGAAGAAGAGAAGTGTGGCAGATGCCATGTTTCCCTTGCCTGAGATGGACGCTGGTTAGACTTATGCAGGTAAGCCACAGTCAAGTGGCGATACACATTAACGGAAATGGGTTAAACGAATATGTGAGAGTTAGCCAATAAGAAGCTAGAACTAATGGGCCAGGCAGTAATTTAATTAATACAATTTTTGTGTGTTTATTTCAGGTGTAAGCTAGCTGGGCGGGATGGAACAAGGGGCCCGGTGGGACCGGGAGCCGAGTGGCGGGACACAGCCAAGGGTGGCTGGGACGACAAGCAGCCCGCCCTCTCATTACTACACTTTGTAGCCTGATGGGCTATAAAGTCTGTGGGATATTTAACTCTGTCACTGGACAGTAAAAGAGATCTACAGATAGATGGTCCACAAACAAATGAGCATGGATTTTTTTTATAAAATTGCATTTTAAAATTAAGTTATGGGCTGCTTTGGGCCCATGGACCCATAGTTTCCCAACCTCTGTTTCAACAGCATCCCCTCAGAGGCTACCAGCAGCTAAGGACAAAGGAAGGCAGAGAGGGAGGGGGCACACACTGGATCCCCAGCCAAGTATCATAAACTAGTTGGTCATCTTTTGGAGGAGCTTGCTGTGGGACAATGGTCTTGTACCCTGTAAAGATTTGTCACTTGTATTGATTTAATAAAATGCTGATTGGCCAGTAGCCAGGCAGGAAGTATAGGTGGGACAACAGAACAGGAGAATTCTGGGAAGAGGAAAGGCTCAGTCTGCAGTCATCACCCAGATGCAGAGGAAGCAAGATGAGAATTCCTCACTGGTAAAAGGTACCAAGCTACATGGCTAACACAGATAAGAATTATGGGTTAATGTAAGGTGTAAGAGTTAATTAATAAGAAGCCTGTGCTAATAGGCCAACCAGTTTATAATTAATGTAGGCCTCTGTATGTTTCTTTGGGACTGAATGGCTACAGGACCAGGTGGGACAGAAACCTCTGTCAACAGGAGCTGAGCTTACTTGTCTCAAGCTGATCTATGACATATGTCTGTAACATATGTCATACTTTCCCCCACTACATTTATGTAGTATGACTCTCATTTGAAGACCAATTTAGTTGCAGACAAAGCATCTGTTCTACTATTATAACAGTTTAGAATTCTATTAATGTCATGGGAACTGCTAAACATCAAAAGGCAAAAAATAATAAATATGAAAATAAATATGAATCCTTTTATTATGAAAAAGTTTCAAAAATTCAAAGTACCTTAAAATAGTTAAATGAATATATTTGTATAATCTCAACCTAAATCCAACAATTGACATTGTACCATGTTCTTTTGTTCTTTCTCTCTCAGCTAATTGCTTGGTTTGCAGAAATCATAACTCAGATAGAGAATTGAGAATAGATATGTTTCAAACTGTAGCACGTTCTCCCTT
Source organism: Ondatra zibethicus (assembly GCA_004026605.1). NCBI lineage: Eukaryota > Metazoa > Chordata > Mammalia > Rodentia > Cricetidae > Ondatra > Ondatra zibethicus. The sequence goes on along the minus strand of PVIU01005650.1, from coordinate 14,171 downwards.
TCCTCTATTTGTGTTGAACACTTGTTGACTCCTGACATGTGCTGTGGGTGTTTGAGAAACAGATGCTTCTCTGATTTCCTGGAAGGCATGCGCAAAAGACATCTTTACTCTTTTTGTCCAAACAGCGTGTTATTTCGGCATCAATAGCGGCTTGTGCATGGTTCTTATTCTAAGCCATGGCATGTTCTTGAAGCAAAAAGAGAATTATTTGTAAGCAAACCTGTTGGAGTCAAACAGGCAAGTAGGCGTGGGGATCGAGGGAAGCCCGAGTGTGTGAAGTCCTGACTGAACGTGTGCTGTTGTCATGGGCGTGGCCGTGTCAAGGACCGTAGCCTCAGACTCATGGGAAATTGGCAAAACCTTCCCAGGGCTAGGCTCAAGGAAATGGCAAAGTCTTCCTCCGGTCCATGTGTGGGTGTTGAGCGCATGTGCAGAAAGATGTCCACCATTGTTTTCTCTCCCTGGATATTTACAGCCTGAAGACTGCACCTGTGAATGGGAACTCTTGAGAAGCTGACAACTCCAGAGGGTGTCTGTCTGCAGAGACTGACCGCTTAGAATTTCAGTACTGTGGGGAGGTGGGAATGCTGCAGGTCCAGAGGCTAAAGACCTTTTCTTGGGCTGAGTTCTGGCTCTCCAGCACTCACACACACACACACATACACCTCTGTTGGAACTAGCATCTTTTAACAATAGATAAAAGCTTTTTGGACTCTATTGACTCTGTAGGCAACTTTTTGCTTCTGCCAATCTGAAAACTAGGAATGCCACCTGACAGCATCTTCAGACCCATCTTCATGTACCCACCTCTGATGTGCCCATCAATGTATTTTAAACATATGACTTCTCTGTTCTCTAAAACTACGAAAACTTTGTGAAACTCCTTCCACATTGGAAGATGGAATTTGGAGTAACCTAAATCTGTATAGGCCATAGTCACTCAAAATGGCTCCAGAATTAGCTATCTCTTATTCTCGTTAAGAAGGAAGCTGTGGTTTCTGCATCAACACTCCCCTAAAGAGATTGCTCCTACTAAGATTAGCCACATCTATCTCCTTGATCCAGCTGTATACCACAAAGCCCGCCTCTTTGTTTATCTGTAAGAACCCCACCTTCTTCTTCAGCCGTACGCAATAATGCCCTCTCTCTGCTCAGCTGTGTATAAGAAACATGCTGAGCTTCCAAGGTGCTTCAGTTTCTCCATCAGAGAGCACAGTCTACCTGAACTCGGCTCTGTGTGTGTCTGTATGTCTTTTTTTCCCCATTCCCTCACCGCCCCAGTCAAGACCAAGCCCCTGGGCCATGTGAAAATTCTTCCTGCTTACAGAGATGGGCTATGGCTTCATGAAGCGTGTGAGCTTGGGTAGCTTAGGAATTGAGTGGGCTTTGAACTAAAGCATCACTCTTTCTCATGTACCAGTGAGTGCAACATGGAAGAGGACGAATTTAGAATTAGGAATAGAGCTTGCAGCCATTGATCAGGTAGGCTGGAGATACACTGCAGTCCCTGGAAAAACTAACTCTGACCTGGTATGGGAGGTCCTTCTGTCTCTGTGTTGCTTTTATTGGTTAATGAATAAAGAAACTGTCTTGGCCTGTGATAGGGCAAAAGAACAGAGCTAGGTGGGGAAAACTAAAGTGAATGCTGGGAGAAAGGAGGCAGGGTCAGAGAGATGCCATGGAGCCTCCGCTGGAGACAGATATGCTGAAACTTTGCTGGTAGGCCATGACCTCATGGTGATGCACAGATTAATGGAGATGGCTTAAATCAATATGTAAGAGTTATCCAATAAGAAGCTAGGGGCTGGAGAGATGGCTCAGTGGTTAAGAACACTGACTGCTCTTCCAGAGGTCCTGAGTTCAATTCCCAGCAACCACAAGGCAGCTCACAACTGTCTGAAGATCCAGTTGCAGGGGATCTGACACCTTCACACCAATGCACATAAAATAAAGCTAAATAAACCATAAAGAATATTAAAAAAAATAAGCTAGAGTTAACAGGCCAAGCAGTGATTTAATTAATACAATTTCTGTGTGATTATTTTGGGTCTAAGCTAGCCAGGCAGCTGGGAACCAACAAGCAACCTCCTTCCAACACTGACCAGTGGAATAAAAGGCAGAGGGTGTAGCATCCTTGAATTGGAGCCTTCATAAAGAAATTCTGAGGCAGGCTGGCCTCTAGTACCTTGGGGGATAGGCCCAACACCTTGCAGACAGTCTGATTATCTTGTTATACATTCATAAAGAAGTTTATTTTTGGTAAAGATGCTCAAATTAGAATATACATGATTGGTTTACATTGGCAAAGTAATCACCCAAATTACATTACAAATGCTGAAACGCAGCCCGTTTATTACCCCGCCTACTTCTGACTATGTCAGGGAGATAGCGCAACATCCTAATGACTTCATGTTCTGAAATATGAGCTAGGAAGGAAAAGGAACTACTCACATGCATTAGAGGTGGGGACAGAGACCTCGTTCCTCCATAGATGCCTGTCCTTTTGCTGAGTAGTATCAGGGATACAAAGACAGAAAGGAAGGAGGCTTGTCATCTGGGCTCTGCACCCCCGAGGAATGCATGGCATAGTACCTCATCAGCAGGACGCACACACACCCACAGAGAGCTGATTCTTGTTGTCGTTCGTGGTAGTTATGGCTACAAACATTGAATTAGCAATTATTGAGCCATTGCTCCTGGGGAAAATAAAGGGTTAGGTTCCTGGGAATCTCTGGTCACATTTTCAACAACCTTGTTTTATGCGTTTCTCTTTAAAGATGCCTTACTTAATGTATAATATTGGCTCAGTAACACTGAATTCACAGCCAGCACTGTGTCTCATGCCTGAATGGAGACTGTACAACACATATGCTCCCCATAAGGCGCATCACTGTCTTCCGGTGCTTAGGAACATTAGGCGGCTTGTCAGCACTGTACTTCAGGGTTATTTCAACTAGTGACACTGTCCAGGAAAAATGTGAAAATTGTGGCTCAGTGGACCGCCAAAAGAATAGCTTTCTACAGCCTGAGAAAAGAAAGAGGAATTCATCGTCTGTCCAGCCAAGGCGGTGTGCTCTGGGCGACTGCAGTCTGCGGCCGTCCTGGACAGATGGGTAAATGGCTGGACGGAGGCTGTGCAGAGCGGTTTGGCGATTACAGGCAAACTCAAATACTCAAATTTGCAAATACAAGACCATGAATAATGGGAGTGGATTCTCTATACTAATAGGATTTACTTCCAGGAATTGGCTGGTGGGGCTGAACTCAACGGGGCAGGCCGCAGGCTGGAGACTCTCCAGTCGTGTGGAACCTCAAGTTCTTTTAGAGAAACTTGAGGTTTCCCCGTCAGTCCTTTCCTTAAAGACAGCTTACTGCAGATGTTAGACACCATCCACAACTGCAAAAAGCCTTCTTCATACCCACCCTGTGTGTGCACTGGACCACAAGTAACTATGACCTAGTTAAGTAGACTCATAAACTGTCACAGCACCTGGTTTAAAACAAACAAACAAGCAAGATTTGGATATAAAATGTCCCCCAAAGGTCTTTGAATGCTCGGCCCCCAGCGTGTGGCACTACTAGGAAGACAGGGGGCTTAGGTGCACACACAGGGTACTGGGAGCAGGCTTGGAGAATCACAGCCTGCTCCTACTTCTGGTTCGGTCCTCTGCTTCCTGGTGCACCAAGAAGTGAGGAGCCTTTGTCTCGCACTGGTCTCTGCCGTGTGGCCTGAAACTCTTGAGTCTGATAAACCCTTCCTTTAATAAGTTGTGCCACTAGGCATCTTGTCACAGTAATGGGAAAACGACATGGTGACCCAGGAAAGCAGCCGGGAGGGAATCATCCCCTTCTCGCCTTCCCAAAGGCTGGGGTGGGAGGGCAGGAACTCCAGAAAACCAGAGTGTTTGCTCAAGTCCCTCTCCACAGGGGAATCTCAGTCAGTGCACTGGCCAGAGTGGAACTAATGAGGGAATTTTTTTCTCCTTTTACATTTAAAAAGAGGTTCTTCCTTTGACCCACAAGATAGGAATTATCTTTATTTCTGTTCAATAACACTCTTATGCCCATTGACTTAGCATCTTGTGCTCTGAGCCTCGAGAAAACTGGTTGGCCCTGCTCTGGGTTAATGGCAGGCTTCGATGGTTCCCAGGTCCCAGGGGGACGTGCGCTTTCTGCAGTGCCGTTGGGCGTGACTGATGTGATTGCTCAGGCTCTAGAGGACAAGGCCTCGCCATTTTCTTGGACTCATGATACATAACAGAAAGAGAAAGAGAGATCTTGCCCTCTTCTCTGGAACTTTGATATGCAAAGGATGGTACATGAGCCAGCAGCCTCTGCCACAACCTAAGAGTTTGCTGTGAGTGCAGAACCCAAAGCAACAGAACCTGGTGTTTCATTTTTAGCGAGATTCCATTAGATTTCGATGTGCTGTGAAGTTGGAAAAGCATGCTGTGGGTAGCCATCTGGTGCCCACACGTCCTTCGACCTTTAGACCCCAATTCTTGACCCATCTTTTTACCTATTTTGAACTGGACATCCCAGAATAACCCTGGCACAAATGGATGAGCACCTAAGTCCTGACCCCCACAAGGAGAGTTCTTGAATATGCCCATCAGCTCAAAGTGATTTACATTTCCCCTTTTACTGTGTAGATGTAGCCCTTGCCAGGAGTACTACTACCTCAGTGCCACGCCACCCTGTGCCACGCCGCCCTGTGCCATACCGCCCTGTGCCACCCCGCCCTGTGCCACGCCGCCCTGTGCCATACCGCCCTGTGCCACCCCGCCCTGTGCCACGCTGCCCTGTGCCACAGCCAGCTCCCACCCCTCCTCGAATTCCCCTGGGGCTTCCTAAGCCCTCTAAAGCGGGGCTGGGTCTTCCCTCTCAGAACCGGCTTGGAGAGGTTCAGACACTGATGAACACAGTTCCTAGGGTAAGTAGGACCAGTCAAGAGATTCGGGAAGCGGGGAACCAGGCTCTGGGTGTCCTATGTCTAGAGTAACCTGAGGTCACATATGACCTTCACTTAAGCTTCAAATGCCCCAATTTCAAATTGCTGGGAAAGTCACCTCTGAGCGTTCCACATCTGCGAAGCCCATTAAACAAGGTAGGAATCTTAGGGATCGACATGCATTTGTTTTTAAGTCCAGTTTAATAAGGAACTAGTGGCCAGCAAAGAGTTACACCGTTGACTTTACAAGAAGTCTAATGGTCCCTTTTACTTTTATTAAGCATGGAATCCATTAACCTGTCATTATGGGATCTCCCCATTCCACGGAGGCAAATGGCTAATTGAATGGCCCGTCTTTAATAGTATAGTCTGTAATTATAAAAGCCATTTACAAAATTCCACAGACTAGCATTCCCAGAGAAGGAGGATGTCTCACTGTGAAAACCAGCCTCAGTCCTGGGCAGCAATTACTCATATTTCCTTTTCCTGGTATTAAGACTTTAAGAGTAGACAATGGATTCAATCCAAAAATAATTTCAAACTCCCCGCACTCACACTATGGCAATTTCTGGGCTTGTTTTTTCCATGTCTTCAGAAGTGGGAAACCTGCACAGCTGACTCCCGCCTCAAGCTGGCTGAGGCTCATTTTCTTGACTAGTCTGAATCACTAATCGGGTTGTCATTGCATCCAGCTGGACTGAGTGCAGATCAATAGCTGTGCAAATCAACTTACACGGAGCAGATTAATTATACAAGAGAATGAACGTATGCATGCCTGGAATGCTCTCAGCTAAAGTGCCGCAGTTCTGGAGAGCGCTGCAGTTGGCTTTGTAAGTGGAGCGCTTGTGTGGCTCGCGACCCGAATGTTTCAGCCTGGGACACACTCGCCTGCTCCTGCATGGTTGACACCCTTTCATCCATCTCAGCCAGCCCAAATATTATTTTGTCAAGAAAGTCTGCTGGACCATCTCATCCAAGGGAGCCACATCCTTCTCCGCTAGTCATTTATTTTCCATCGTATTGACAGTCTGAGTGATCTAGATTGGTTTCTACATCTCTACGTCAAACAGGGCTTCTGAGTTGAGATGCTGTCCGTCTTGTTAGGAGTCTATTTGACACACAGGAGGCACTTAACAAATATTTGTTGAGATAAGTGAAATAAATACTCAGTGTGTGCATTTGAAACAATTCCTATAAAATGGAAGTTTACTTTAGGAAACTCTGATTCTGTCACCAAAATGTTAAAGTGAACTTTCTTTCATGAGTGTTTACCTTAGCCTGATCCCTGATGCTGTAATAGAATGCCTGAGACCAGGTAATTTCTAAAACACAGAGGTTTATTTTGGTTCAGGAGGTCTGTGAGCACAGCGCCAGGATCTTCTCAGCTTCTGGGAGGGCCTTGTGGCATCATCTCATAGTAGAGTGTCATGTAGCAAGGCAAAGCAAGCCCTCGGGAGCCTGTTAGTCGCCATTTCGGGCACCAATCTGCTTTATGAAAGCTTTCTTCCCAAAGGCCACATCCACACACTATTAACATAATTTGAGGTGGGGCTGGAGAGATGGCTCAGAGGTTAAGAGCACTGGCTGCTCTTCCAAAGGTCCTGAGTTCAATTCCCAGCACCCACATGGTGGCTCACAGCCATCTGTAATGAGATCTGGTGTCCCCTTCTGGCCCACAGGGATACATGCAGGCAGAATATTGTATATATAATAAATAAATCTTAAAAAAAAACAAAAACATAATTTGAGGCTTAAAGGTCCATCGATGAAATTTTCAGGGGACACAGCCAAACCATGGTAGTATTCTTTCTGAAAAGCTTTGTTCTTTATAGTTATTGGTTGGTTTGCTTTGTTTCCTCCAAATCTGTTCCACATTACTTTTTCTTAATTTCTTCCCCTCTGGTGTCTTAAGGTATAACAACAATGACCTTAAACTTCCTATAAAAGAACCGACTGGTATCTGAATGTCCAGCAAACATCAGACACTGTTAAAAACTATGCTCTTCTAATCTGTGACAAGGTAAGGCAAACACAGACTTCCAATGCTTTACAATTATTCAGGCTCTCCCTGTGGTGTTTTTTTTCCCTAAGATTTACTTTACTCAACCAAAAAACAAAGTAAAATGAAAACAACAACAACAATAACAACAAAAAGCAGGTGGTAGTGGCGGCGGCGGTGCACGTCTTCAATCATAGCTCTTGAGAGGCAGAAGCAGGCAGATCTCTGTGAGTTTGAGAACAGCCTGGTCTACAGAGCTTGTTCCAGGACAACCAAGGCTACACAGAGAAACCCTGTCTCAAAAAAAAAAGAAAAGAAAAAATTACTTTCCTGTTCATTTATGTGTATGCGTACCCATCACCTGTGTACGGGTGCCTCCCAAACCAGAAAAGCGGAGTTGGAGTTACAGGTGATTGGGAGCCTCCTCCCGACCCCCAATGTGGATTCTGGGAATTGAACTCAGGTCCTCTGCAAGAACATCAAGCACTCTTAACTGCTGAGCCACCTCTCCAGCCACTAGATTTGTGTTCTTTAAAGGAGAGAGGCTTTCTTTACTTTTCCATTAAAGGAGATCAAAATCAAGATGCTATTTAAGATCCTTTTAAATGTGTGTGTAACACCAACTTGTAGGAAGCACAGATCTGCCCCAGAAAATACATGAAGATGCATTTTAATTATAGACCCATGACTGCCTGAGAAGCTTTTCGGTTTTAGGCTGCACTAGGCAAGATTTGTAAAGGGGTAGCCCTGCGTCTCTGTAACGGTGCCTGGAGCAGGAGAGGCAGAACACAGCAAGGGCTACCAAGTTGTGGCATGCTGTGAATATGGACCAACCAGCCCCGTGGGCCCATCAGACTGCCATCATTCAGGTGGAGGGGCAATATGGGGATCCAGAGGTCGGTCAGTGGAGTGAGGAAGACCTAGGTTATTGAAATAGAGCTATCTGAAGAGGAGAACTGGGCACTTAACGTAAGGGGAGATGCCAGGAAATGGGCGGTAAGAATGTGTATAACACTACACGGGGTCTTAAGAGGGAATGATGTGATAGCCCTTACCACGCCTGTGTCCCTCCAAAATCCATGTTTAATCCTAACCCCGTGGTGACGGCATTGGGAAAGGGAACCATGGGTGTACTGAATGACAGTTAGTGTCCTTGGAAAGGAAGCCAAAGAGCTTGTTTGCCCCCTTCCGCAGGTCAGGCTACCCCGAGAAGACAGATGCTCACCAGAAGCTAACTCTGTCCTGACCTCAGACTTCCCAGGCTCTGGAACTGTGGAGAGCCCATTTCTGTTGTCTATGAACCACTCCATCTTCTTATAGCAGCCTGAACTGACTGAGAGAGCCCAAATGGGCAAACGGAGGAAGTTGCCGCTGAGGGGCTGATAAGAATGATGCTGGTGGGGGATAAAAAAAGGGATTGAGGGAGAATTACCTCAACAAGTCCCGTAGCAGCTCATTCACTTGCTTGAGCAGCAGAAGCATCTGTGACCCGAAGTAGGAGGAGGGTGTTTTATAGACACAAAATAAATTAGACTAGAGTGGTAAAGTGGGAGAAGGCAGGAACAGAAGTCGGGGTGTGGGGTCCAGAATGAAGCCCCAAGGTTGCTTCCTGGTTGAGGGACTGAACTTTCCTACCTAATATGTAGTTTTAAAATTCTCTATAGTAAACATTCACTATTTTTGTAATAAAAAATGTGAAGGCATTTAAAAACTAAATTCATTGCTTTGTTTCTAGAGTCAATCCATAGCTTGTATAATCAGAAAGTTTTTTTTTCTCTAGACTTTGCAAATTTCCTTCCAATAAAGTTGCTTATTCTATAGTGTTTCTCTGTGTTAGTTAACTTTCCAGGGCTGTGATCAAAATGCTCAAAAGAGAACAACTTGGAGGATTTATCTATTGTGGCTTGTATAATTTTCAGAGAGTCATGTGAGCAAACATTGCTTCACCCCAGATGGGCAACAGGGACAGAACCAAGAAAGGCCACCACCCAAGTCTAGCTTGGTGGACCAGTGGATTTACGGCGCTTACAGGCGTGTGGATGCGTGCTTACTTACAGGAGCATGAACAGGGTATTACAGGGATACAGGTGACACAAACAGCTGCTTTACCCAAAAGCCACCCCAGCATGAGTGACAGCCCACTAATGCTGCATGCCTCGAGCTCCCTGCACAACCCCAGGAAGTCTGCCCTCCACAGCAGCAGTTACTGCTTTATGCAATCCCAGGAGGACCTTGTGAATGAATACTGTTACTTCTAGGGTCCTTTCCAGCATCCCTTCCCCTTCTAAAGAGGAACAGATTCATTTGAGAGTGTATCACTACACATCAGGGCTCACGGTTTGAGGAATGTCATCCACAATTCTTGGTTGCATTGATTCAGGAGCCACGTGAGGCAGAATATCATGGCAGCGGGGACACATGCCAGAAGCTACTAATCTCGTGGAGGAGCGAAATCAGAGAAGGGATACAAGAACCAGCCAGGGCAAGATCAATTCACTCAGAGTAGACCCCCAACTAGGACTCATCTCCTCCCTTTCGCTGTCAGGTTACAAATACATCAAGGGGGCCAGGAGGTGGTGGCACACACCTTTAAGGATAGGTTCCAAAGCTACAGAGAAACCCTATCTCGAAAAACACACATACATACTTATAACATACATCAAGGGATAACCCCACTGTTTGGATTAGAGCTTTCAGAATCCAATCATGTCCCCAAAGTCCTTCATTTGACGACCAACGGCTTTAACACATGAGCCTGAGGAAGACACTCCATACTCAAACCGTAGGCCATGGCTTCACCCACAGAAGCACTACGGCTGGGTCTATTTACATTGCCTCCTTAGTGGTCTGTGAACCTACTGAAACCATGGTGTTTGTGTGTCCTTCCTGTTCATAAGTAGATGTTCAGTAAATACCTGTGAGCTGAGGACCCCGGAGGGAAGCGGAACAGGAACCTTAGGAGGAACCACTGTAGTCCTTTGTAATGTGGATGATGGCTTCGGGAACTTTGCCCTCTATCCACAATGCTGACTTAAAAATGACCAAATTCTCATCTTTGTCACACACAGGTATTATGTTTGGGGTTCTAGCCTTAAAGACATTGAACCTCAGAAGACTGCCAGTTGGCCAAGAGAATCTCATCTTTTACTCTTTAGAATAAGATAGAAAACCAATGTGGGTGTTGGATGTCTATATAGGTCAAACGGGAGGAAATGCCAAGGTGATGGCTAACTCATTCCATGTGTTACTCGTAAGAGACAAACCTGACAGACATGGGCCTCACAGGTATGGCAAAGCACACCTTCTTTTGGTCTCTTCTTTCTCTCTGCCCTGATCACACAGCCCCAACAGACACAGACACACACACACACACACACAGACACACACACACACACACACACATATACACACATGCACACAGTAACTCCACCTGCAAGTCTTTGGTTTTATGGATCAATGTGTTTCAGTTAAATTCTAGTCCCTTTTGGGACTAGACTTCACAGAGGTTTCCTTCAACATTCATTTCTGCGTTCTTCTTATAAAACTCTAAGGAGAAACAAACAAACCTGAACAAAAAGACAAATGGTGAAAGGCAGTCCAGGAGCCCTTCATGCTGAACCCACTTCATTGCCTAAAAGGAGCAAGCACTCCTCTGTAGCAGCAGGTCTGGATGACAGTGGTGGCTCACCCAGTCGGTATTAGCAACCATCTGGAGGAAGCTGTGATGCGCGCCGGGCGTTAAGACTGCTAATTCCTATAGGAACAGCTGATCTCTTAGCAACATTGGCCTTCACGGGAGTCCCCAGCTTTCACCACTGCTCTGTTCCTGTCACCCGTGTTGTGTAACCAGAGACTGGGTTTCACCAAGGCTGATGTAAACAAATGCTTAAAACCAGAGCGTTCCACAAGAGCGGAAGGAAATGAAGCTTCCTGACGTTTGAGGCTGCTCGCCCAGAGGAAACGGGAATTAAATAAGTGAAAGGCGTTTCTCAGAGATCTTCCCAAGCTGCTCCACATCCTCGCTGCCTCAGGCCAGGCCTGTGGAGACTAAAGAGAATCCGATGCCTTCTCTCAAAGGCCCCTCAAGCAGAGCCCAGACACTGATCTAGGCTCCGTGGAAGGTCACTCAAACATGGGAGCCACAGTTTGCCTTATTCCCCACTTCTGAAAGCTAAGCAGGGGCTGAAATGTCATCCTGAGGCTCTAAGGTCACAGGCCAAGTACACTCTTCAGTAAACTGGCTTTCTGTTGTGCCCCAGAGAAATTCTGACTTTATCCCTAGCCCTACCATTGGTTCTCAGGCTTCTCGGAACCAAGAACTGTGATTGGCTGTGAAAGCAATCACATGGCGGCTCCATGGTGCTAAGGCTTCTTCAGTGAATTTACGAATCTAGCCCAGACTTACCGCCTTTTACCTGTTCCTAAACTAGAAGCAGGTTAGAGGCCGCGGCCAATTCCAGTTCACTGAAACTGGCTCCCCGAGCCCTGTGTTAAGAACAATTCAGAGCTCAGCTCAAGAGCATGACTATCCAGTAAAAGTGGTGACCACTCCGGGCACAGGATGGAGTCTGTAGCTTACAGTTCTGACCTGGACCATTATACCATCTTCCAAAGTGTTATTCTTACCTCATTTTTTTTCTAGAAAAGATTAATTTACCAGAAATGTTCTTTGATAGCTGCATATATATATACATATATACACACACAATACACACATACATATATATATACATATATACAAAACCTCCCTACCCCTATTCCATTTTAGTAAGTTATGTCTATTCTGCCTAATCTATTCACCTGTCCATTTATCTATTATGTATCTCATATATTCACACATAATCATATGTGTATATAATTATGCATGGTTATATTGACACATATGTGTGTGTAAGTAAGTGTCTCTTCTCTTGCTCCTTTCTGCGACCTTAACCTCTCCGGCCTGTCCCTTCCAGTGTTAGTTTGGTAAAGCTCTCTGAGGATCAGTCTAACCGTTTGCCTTCTTCTAATGTGGGCTCATGAAGGCAGCTGGAGGAACCTATACTTGTGAAGTTTGGGTTCTAAACCATCTGTGTCCTCTGACCTCACGGAACTCTCGGCTCAGCAGCCTTTCCACTTCTCCTGAGACTCCCTGCTGTCTCCCTAACCCTTTCCGGGTGTGCGCCAGGCCTCCCCCCACCTTCTGTTAGAGGATGACCAAGGCTCTGGCCTTAATCCACATTCATAGCGCAACACACAAACAGGGCGGCTTGACTGCCAGACACTGACTTCTCACAGACCTCCAGATCGAAGATCCCGCAAGTTCCATCCCTAAGGCGGCCTTCTTCCTGGCTTCAGACAGCCTCCTTTGCATGTGTCCTCAAACAACAGAGTGCAGAGGGTTCCGGTCTCTTTCTCCTCATTTAAGAGCGCACATCTCAGCATGGGGGGGTCCATCCTTATGACTTTATCAAACATAATTAGCTCCCCAAAGTGTCACCTCTAGAGACATCGACTTATAAATTTGGGGAAACAAAAACGTCCACGTAGTTCCTGCTTCAGACACCCCCAGCTCCCACCGTCAGAACCTCTCTGGAGCCACCTCGCCCTCTACTTCTCTCCTCCCTTTTCAAAACAAACTCTTGGCCCCTATACTGTCTGGAGTCTCTGCTGGCATCCGAGTCTGATAACTCTTGGCGGTTGCTCCTTTGTAGGTCTTCCTACTTCTGCACCCTCCCCTACATGGGCACAGGAGTCCTCTTACGTGAAGAACTATCTCTCCGGCTTGCCTGCCTGACCTTCTTTCATAGACAGCCAGGCCCCTGCAAAGCTCTCTCACAGATCTGCTGGCCTCGCTCTCCCGTCTATCCTGCCCTTTGACTTCCCCTGACTTTCTGGATGGCAGGCCTTCTCCGTGCTCCTCTCATGCTCTGAGCCTGTTCCCACACCAAAGATGAACCCTAAGCAGCAAGATGCCTTCAGGACGACTACCAAGGGAGGGGTGGGCACGGGCTGCAGGAGTGGGCATTGTCACACCTGGAGAATGAAAGAATGGAACATTCTTGCCAACAGAGGAAATAGCAAGAACACTCACATTCCATAAATGCCGCCCGTGCCGCCTACCTCCATTCCATCCTCTGGCTCTGGCTGAAGAATGTGGAAAATGCACCATTTCCTGTTTGAATAAGGTGTTGTCACGAAATGGGCACCTGTGTTCCTGCTCACAACCAGGGGTCCAGCACGCGCTAATCTGCCTCCCACACCTGGGACCTGAGCATTCAATGGCTCACCGTGGTTTTGCTCCTGAGATCTGGACCTTTCTCCAAGTCCTAGATGTGGGAGGAGAGGTATAAGAAGCTTACCATTTGACTCCTTTTGAAGATGAAGACTCACCCTGAGTGACAGAGCTGTCCTGGAAGTCCCTAGAAATGGATTAGCTGGGAGTGCTTTCCCAGTTTGGTCAGTTATGACTGCTCTTGGAGTCATCGGATGCTATGAACGTGAGGCTAGCTAAGTGACATTTCCCAAAGCCTACAGGGAGACTTAGCTCTACCCCAGGTCAGAAAGCTGGTCCTGGGGAACCAGGCTCCACCTGAAATAAAATGCCTCTCCATAAGAGGAACCCCCATTTCCTCCCCTGTGACCTGTGAGGCCCAGGAGAGGTGAACAGTCCAGCAGCTCCCCATGCTGCTTGAGAAGTTTCACTTCCCCTCAAGCATGTGGGTTTGAGAACAAAAATGCCCTGCCTCACTGAAGACATACCTGTGTGACTGCAACCATCTGCTCACACAATTCGTCCCTCAAAGTCCAGGCGTTCTGTGGCTGTCCCACACTAGTCCCACGACCCTGTGTGTATGCGGGGGCGGGGAGAGTGGGGGGTGGTGATTCTGAAGACACCAGCCACAGGGAGGCAGGTCCCAACATGGGAAAACATCGTCTGACCACCGTCTGAGAGAGCAGAGAGCCAATTCCCTCACGTGCTAGTCACCTGTAGTCACGTGATTAGTTAGACATCAGTAGCGTTGAAGGCCTGGTTTATACGGGGACCCAAAGCGAGCTGCAGAGCCATCACTGCAGGGTGGGATCGCTGGACACCACAGGGCTTTAATAAAGCTCATGTGTTCCAGGTAAAGGAGGGAGGGTCTGCCTGATGCTCCTCTGTCTCTTTAAGGAAAGGACAAGAAGCTTCAGCTGTTGGGAGGATGAGCTGTTTTCTAGGCTCAAACACTTGGCAGCGAGGCG